>PVKA01008325.1:52121-73694 GCA_004027165.1 Ctenomys sociabilis
AAAAAAAAAAAAAAAAAAAAAAAAAAAAAAAAAAAAAAAAAAAAAAAAAAAAAAAAAAAAAAAAAAAAAAAAAAAAAAAAAAAAAAAAAAAAAAAAAAAAAAAAAAAAAAAAAAAAAAAAAAAAAAAAAAAAAAAAAAAAAAAAAAAAAAAAAAAAAAAAAAAAAAAAAATGGAATCCATAAAATGGATTCCACAGATACCCAGGAGATTAAAAATTCAATTTAAAGTATTATGTACAGCACAGTGAGTTGATGTGAGAAAGAATAGTAGCCATGGGAGACAGGGTTGTGGTTAGTGACCATGAGAAAAAAAAGATTAAAAACAGCAAGGGACACATGAGAAATCCATCCATCAGCTGCTTGATGATGCAAAGAAGAATACCCTAAGATGGATCGGAGTCCACGAAAAAGCAAGAGACAGAACGAACAACATAAAAAACTTCTTCACAGAAGCAACAGAAGAAAACTCCAAGCACAGAAAAAGAATTTGGCATTCGTATGAGTGACCCAGAAAGATGTCCAGTTAGCCAGGATCAAGAAAATCTACAGTAAGACGTACAACAGTCAAGATTGCAGAAATTCTGCAAAGAATGCCAAAAGCTGTTAGAGAAAAGAGACAAGAGAGAAATAAAAGAGATACCAGTTATCAAAGCAGACTACTCAGCACAAGCCCTCACGTCAAAAATGAGCTTAGAGAGAAGTATTTTAGGCCCTGAAAGAAAATAACCTCTAACTCAGATCAATGTATTCCACAAAACTACTTTCAAAATAAGACACTTCTAAGATAAAGAACACCTGAAGAGCAGGCACAGGGGCCAGGGGCTCGGTCCTCTGGCCTGCTGTGCAGGCCCCACCCCAGGGGCCTGCTGAGATGGCAATTGAGACTGGGCGAGGTGGCACATGCCTGTAACCACAGCTCTTGGGAGGCTGTAAACAGGTAGATCACTACCAGTCTGATCTAGTAGCGAGACCCTGAACACTCTGTAGACGCTTCCTTAAAATACAAAAAGAAAAAAAAAAAAACCTGAAGAAATTTATGATTACAAAACCAGTACTTTAAAATGTTCGTAAACATTTTCATCACCCCGGAAGAAATCTTATAATGAATATCAGTCGCTCTCCATCTCTCTATCCTCTTATGCCCTAAACTGCTAATGGTACCTAGTACGATTTTGCCTGTTCTAGACATTTTATATACAGGGAATTCAACTTACAAGTCACTTTTTGTGTAAGGGCTTTATTATTTGTAAGATTTTCATGATTAATCTGTCTTTCAGCTTGAATAGGCACCCTATTTCCTAAAGTATTATCATTGTCACTATCTAATAAAAGATGAATATTATTTTCCAAAAAAAATGTTCATAAGGACATTCTAGAAAGAGATGACAAAGACTACAATTCCAGGAACTCCAATAGAATGAGTCCACCAAACAGAACTAAATAAACAAAGAGGAAAAAGGGAACGAACAACAAGAAGATTACATGATGAGAACTCAATGCATACCAGTTGTAACTATCTCAGTTCACCAGTCAAAGAAATGGGCTGGCAGAATGGACCACGAGCAGGGTCCAACAATATGCTGCCCTCCAGAAACACATTAATTCAAACAGAAATTTGTACGTTGAAATTCAAAGGATGGAAAACAATACTCCATGTGATAGGAACTCAGAAAAAAATAGCAGGAGTAGCTATTCTTTTTTTTTTTTTTTTTTTTTTGTAGAACTGGGGATTCAACTCAAGCCCTTGTATTTGCCAGGGAAGCGCTTATTCCACTGAGCCATCTCCCCAGCCCTAGGAATAACTATTCTATTTGCGGGCAAAGTGGGTTTCGATCTGAGCCTAATTGAAAGAGACAAAGAAGCTCATTACATACTTGTAAAGGGAACAATCCAAGAGGAAGAGATAACAATTATAAACATATATGCACCAAATACCAGCAACTCAACCGTATAAAAATATTAACATATATAAAAAGCAAACAAAAAAAAATAAAAAGCAAGCAAGCAGCCATGCATGGTGGAGCTTGCCTGTAATCCCAGAACTCGGAAGGCAGATTGTTCTGAGTTTGAGACTAGAATGGGCTGCCAAGTGAGCTCAAGGCCAGCAGGACCCTGTCTCAGAAAGACAAAATAAAAAAAAAAAAAAATCAAATAAGCACTCATTCAATTATAATGGGGAAACCTCAATACCCTGTTGTCAGAAATAGACAGATCAAGTAGACAAAGAATAAACAAGAAAATGACAACTAAACCAGACTTTTGAACGAATGGATTTTATAAATGTCAACAAGGTCTTTTACCCCACATCATCAAAGTATTCATTTGTCTCAGCTGCACATGGAACATTTTCCAAGATAGACTACATAAAGCTCATAGACCTTGTATAAGTAAATACAAAGGAATCAAGATTATTCCATGCATATTACCAGACATAGTATAATGAAATTGGAAATTCTTGGCAAAAAAAAAAAAACAGAAAAACTTCATGAACACGTGAAAATTAAATAACACCCTCTTGAGCAACCAGTAGGTCACAGATGAAATTAAAGAACAAATTAGACAGTTTCTACAATTAAATAACAACAATACAACATACAAGAACTTAGGGGATGCAATAAAAGCAGTCCAATGAGTCCAATTTAGAGTGGTGAAATCTTATATCAGAAAAATAGCAAACTCAAATAAACAACCCTATGTTGAGCTTAAACTTCGAGAAAAAGAAGAACAAGCCAAATCCAAAGCTTCTACAAGGGAGAAAATTATAAAGGCTGAGCAGAAATTAATGTAACAGAGACTAAGAAATCAGTACAGAGAATTAATATATCAGAAAAGTTGATTTTTTGAAAGATTAAATAAAATTGCATCCCAGCACTCAGGAGGCTGAGGCAGGAGGATTGTTGTGAGTTCGAGACCAGCCTGAGCTACAAAGTGAGCTTAAGGCCAGGCTGAACTGCATAGTGAGACCCTGTCTCAAAAAGACATAAATAAATAAATAAACAAACAAATAAATAAATAAATAAATAAAATTGCAAAACTCTTAGCCAACCTTATCAAAAAGAAGAAAGAGTCAAATTCACACACACAGAAATGAAAAAGGTGAAATCACAACAAGTCCTGCGAAACTCCAGAAGATCATCAATATCTACTTTGAGAACCTGCATCCTAATAAGATGGAAAACGCAGAAGAAATGAAGATTCCTCTGTACGCAGGGACTACCAACGCGGAATCAAGCAGGTGTAAGCATTGTGGAGTTTTGCAGCCATCGGTGGAGTTGCAGCGGCCAAAATGAAGTCCACCCTTTCTGTGACTTCAGACGGAAGCAAGGCCCATAGAAAGCATTTCAGTGCAGCTTCCCACATTCATAGGAAGATTATGCCTTCTCTTCTTTCTAAAGGGTTTAGGCAGAAATTCGGTGCTCGGCCTGTGCCCACCCGAAAGGACAATGAGGCTCAGGTTGCACGAGGACACCATCGAGCTCAGCAGATCGGCCACGTGGGCCAGGTGTACAGGAAGAAGGACATCATCTATGCTGCACGGGGGCAGGGGGTAAGGCAGACGGCACGGCTGCTCTGTGGGCCTTCACCCCACAAGGTGGTTACCGCCAGGCTAAAGCTAGACGGAGGCCACAAAACGGCCCTGGGATGGAAAGCCAAGTCTCGCCAAGTAGGAAAGGAACAGGACAAATGCAGGGGAGGAACAAGAGGGAAGCTGCAGGAATAACGTGCTCCTCTGTGCAACTTTAGTTAACAGCTGCTAAAGTGAAAAAATCGAAATAAACCAATATCAGTCAAAGAATTTGAAGATGTAATTACAAAATCTACCAGCACAGAAAAGCCCGGATTGTGATGGATTCATGGTTAAATCATACAAGAAATTTAGAGAAGACTTAATGAAATGAAATTATCTCCCTGGGAGCAGAGAATCCCAAGCCCTCGACTAGTTGGAGGCCTTGAGCCAGTCTGGAGACACAGAACCCCTTGAATGGAAGAGGAGGCCAGGACTCCTGGGAAGGATCCTGATGCATCTGAAAATGTCTGCAGCTAGTCTTTCTCCTGTCCTCCCCCAGGGCGGTCCAAGGCTTTCTGCCTGTGACTGTACACTGGGGAAAGGCGACGACTGGACAGGGATCCGGAAGAGCACCGGGGCCCTCCAGTAAGGGCGGGGCCCATGGAGGCCGGGTGATCGATGGAGTCTGAGTCCTGCTCACAGTGACCCAGGAGGCCCTCCGGGCCACCCTGCAGCCATTTCCTCTGTTCCCGGTTGCATAACTGGCATAAATGTACTTAGTACTTGGCAGAATCCTCACACTGGGTCCCTGACTTGTTGTGTGAGGGCAATCATGGGGGAAAAGGCCAAGTGGAAGCCATTAGACTGAGCTTTGCATCGTAAATTAATAAACGAAAAGTAGGGTTGTGTCGCTGGAGGGACTGCAGAGCTCAGTGTCACCATCAGGGACCCGAAGGACTCGGTAATTCTCCATGTAATGCTCTCACTCAGCCCATGCAGGAGATGGATGGGTCTTGGAGAATGATGGTCAATCGCCACAGACTGAACCCTGGGGATGACAGTGACCAAACCTAGGCCCAGACAGAATCTGGGCCTGCGGCGCTGCTGCACAGCCAGAGGCCCACTGGCTAGGCCGCGAGCCTCTCAGAGAGCAGACTTGTGTGTGACCCTCACGCCAGAGGCAGAGAGGGCAAAGCGCACCGAGTGGGGCTTCACAGAGGGCTGGCGGGACGGGGTGGCTGCAGGGAGGAGCGTACAAGCTGGTGTTCGGCTTTAGTCCCCTCGGTGTCCCACCCTGCAGACATGTCGCCCTCTTCCCTCTGGGAACCCAGATGCCTGGTCCTGCCCTTCAGCACTGGGGCAGAGGGTGGGGACACTTGTCGGAGAGGGGCCCCACTCTGACCTCCACTGCTGGAGCAGGCGGGGACGAGGAACAGGGAATCAGCACCTCAGCCCCAGAGCTTGGCCTATACAAAGGAGGTGAAGCTCCAGGTCACCCCAGCCTCAGAAGGCCAGGGACTCGAAGGCCACCTTCCTTGGGAGCAAGGGCACAGGAGCAGAGCCAGCCGGGGGGACTTTGAGGCTCTGCCAGCGCCTCCCTGCTCACAGGGCAGGACTGTCACAGGGCTTCCTCGGGGACAACAGGGCCCTGTTCCTGCGCTCTCCCTCCCCAGCACACTGTGTCCTCCCCTCCAGTGGCTCTATTAATACTGCTCATGTGGACACTGGGACACGGCCATTCAGGATTGCCGTGGTCACCGGCGCTGCACCCCACGCCTTTCAAGGGCATCAGCCTCCTCCCGCCTGTGCCTCCCTCCCTCCCTTCTCCCTTCCGGGCAACCTGAGCCCTGGGCGCTGCTCCCCCAGGGTGACTCACAAGGGGAGGCCTCCGCTGCTCTGCCACCTGCGCAGCCCCTGGGATGCTGGCCGTTTCCTCCGCAGGTGCGCGTGTGCCACAGGAAGCCCTGCTTTTCCAGGTGGATACGACGCAGCCTTCCACGGAAGGAAGCACAGAACCTTTTGCTTCACGAAATCCCTTAGTCTACTCTCCTGAACCTTGCGACAAAGACCCTGTGACCCCTGCACCCCGCGGGGAGGCCACGTGTCCACGCGGAGGCCGAGGAATGAGCGCAGCCCTTGTCCAGGGACAAGTTCTTCTGTGCCTCACGAGCAGGTACAGCTCTGCCCCTAGGCGACACTTAGCAATGCCTGGAGGCACTCTTAGCTGTCGCCTTTGGATGAGGGACTTGCTACTGTGGAGGGCAGAACCCAAGAGGACGCTAAGTGCCGCACAGTGCCCGCGATCCCCCGCCCGTACCCACCGGAGAATTACACGGCTCCACTTGTCTACACAGCTGAAGTTGAGGGACTCTGACCTAACAGGACAGGAAGCCTATATACCTCGAAATATTTATAGCAGCATTACTCATCTGTCTATTGAGTTTTGGTTTTTTTTGAGGGAACATCTCCCTGTAGAGCCAATGCTGGCCTTGAACTTATGAATATCCCCCTGCCTCAGCCTCCCAAGTGTGAAGATGGTAGGTGTATGCCACCATTATTCAAACTACCAAAAAGTCTAGGCACCGATTAAACCCAAATTAAGCCATAGCTAGGTATTTTAAGATTATTAAACTCAGAGGATTTTTTTTTTTTTTTTTTTTTTTTTGTGCTGGCGATTGAGCTATCTCCCAAGCCCTGGACTGTTAAAATATCCATTTAAAAAGATAGATGTGATAGGTGCTTAGCAACACAAAATATATCTCAAATTATGTATGAACGGATGAGAATGCCCAAATGATTGAACATGGAGCTACCAGTAACCCATTAGCTCCATTCCTAGAGGAAGAAGGAAGTGTGTCCACACACAAACTTGTACGTGGGTGCATCAACAGCATTATCCATCAGAGCCTAAAGATGGAAATAAACCAAATGTTCATTCACAAATGAATTAAAAATATGGTATGTCCACACGGTGGAATATTATTCAGCTGTTAAAAGGAATAAGCACAGATACATGCTACAACGTGGAGAAGCCTTCAGGGCAAAATACTAAGAGAGCCATCAGACAAGGAAGGTCACAGACTGTGATTCAGTTTCTTTGTTTTTTGTCTTTTTTGAGACAGGGTCTCACTGTGCAGTTCAGGCTGACCTTAAGCTCACTTTGTAGCTCAGGCTGGTCTCGAACTCACAACAATCCTCCTGCCTCAGCCTCCCTAGTGCTGGGATTACAGGCCTGCACCACCACGCCCGGCTCCTGTGATTCAGTTTCCATGAAAGCTCTGGCGAAGGCTGGGGGTGGGCATGGAGAGACGACTAGCATTTGCTCTGTAGCAGGGTTGTGCCTGGGGGAGGGGACAAAGGCTTCGGGTGATGAGACTGCTCTAAAGCCAGGTGTGCTGGTGCATGAAGGAGCCCAACCCCCTCCAGCCTTGTCTGAGCAGAGACCAATTTAGATCCCGCCCTCCTGCTCTGCCTCCGCAGCGGCTGCAGGTGCAGCCTCACGGGTGGCTAAGGCCCAGCAAGCACGGCTGCACCCTGCAATTGGCGGTCATTGCCCAGCCCTGCTCCTGAAAAACAGCGCAGCAGCCCTCCCACGCCCTCAAGCCCTGCCCCTGGCACACGGCCACAGCTCCTTCGCGCCGATGTGCCCTTCACCCCGAGAGCCCCTTGTGGCCTTCTCCTTCCACAGCCTCCCCCATCTGACGCCCATGATCCTATAATGGCTTTATAGCCTGTGGAAGGGTTAGCTGCTCCGGCCTCTACTGCCAGAGCCGTCCTGCTCAGGTTGAGCTTGGACCTTGGGTTCTTTTTTTTTCCTAACATGTGGCACCCAGTGCGTAGCCGAGGTTGTGGGCCCTATTCTAGGGCCCTCCCTTTAGTGACCTTGCTCCTCTTTTCCTCTCTCTCTCTCTCTCTCTCTCTCTCTGTCCCATGTCTGTCTCTCTATCTGTCTGTCTCTCTGTCTCTGTCTCTGTCCCATGTCTGTGTCTGTCTGTCTCTGTCTCTGTCTCTCTCTGTCTGTCTGTCTCTGTCTGTCTCTCTGTCTCTCCCCTCCCCTCCCCTCTCTTCCCCTCCCCTCTCCTCTCCTCTCTTCTCCCCTCCTCTCCTTCTGAGCTTTGCAAGGTTACTTGCTGTTCCTCGCTGAGTTTCCACTCAACACCAAACACTCCGTTATCCAGCCCGGGACTGGCAAGCTCTAGCCTGCCTTCTCCCAGCTACGCCCTGGAAGTGTAGTTCAGTCTCAGATTTCGGGGGACCCACAGGGCGAGTTCTGCAATGGGTTTCTGCGAACAGTGGCGTGGGATGCTTGGCCCATCTCAGAAAATTCTCCTCTGCCATGACTGGGCACGCCCACAGATTCCCTCCGGTCCCTGGTCCTGCTCCTGGAGCTCCAACCCAAGCCCTCCCACTCATGGCCACTCTCTTGTCGGTTACTGTGGACTCCCAATTTTCTAAAATTCCAGTAGATACCATTTTGGGTTGTCGTATAACAAATCTTTCGCCCCTCAGTTTCAGAGGGTTATTGGATTGGATGTGGTGTACACACGTGTAATCCCAGCCCTTGGGAGCCTGAGGCCGGAGGATCACGCCGAGTTGGAGGCCAGCCTGGGCTACATAACTGAGACTTTGTCTCAAAAGAACGGCCAAAGAAAAAAGGATATTTAACCTAAATTTCTCATATTTTATTCTCTAACAGCCTGGCCCTCGTATAAGCAAGAAAATGGAAACCAGTGGCCTGAATGTTTAAAATTGTATTGATTTATTTACTTTCATGAATTTGGTGTTGCAGAGTTTCACTATGCAGCTTGGACTCGTGGGGATCCTCCTGCTTTCAGCCTCCCCAGTGCCGGGGTTACAGGGGTGCGCCACCACACCCCGACTCTGGCTGGCTCAGCCTGCCCTGGGGTAGGGCTGATGCAGCCTGTGGTGCTGGGGATCGAACCTCGGTCCCTGTGCTTGCCTAAGCTCGCCTAAGCAGGCGCTTTCGTCTGCCCCTGTGCTCGCCTAAGCTCGCCTAAGCAGGTGCTTTCGTCTGCCCCTGTGCTCGCCTAAGCTCGCCTAAGCAGGTGCTTTCGTCTGCCCCTGTGCTTGCTTAAGCTCGCCTAAGCAGGTGCTTTCGTCTGCCCCTGTGCTCGCCTAAGCTCGCCTAAGCAGGTGCTTTCGTCTGCCCCTGTGCTCGCCTAAGCTCGCCTAAGCAGGTGCTTTCGTCTGCCCCTGTGCTCGCCTAAGCTCGCCTAAGCAGGTGCTATCGTCTGCCCCTGTGCTTGCTTAAGCTCGCCTAAGCAGGTGCTTTAGTGTGCTGAGCTATCTCACTGGCCCCTAAAATTTCATTTTAAGAAGAAAAAAAATCAAAACAAGATAATAAGACAGTAACAATGGATAGTACATTGTGTATCATCTCTGGTACTCAGAGTATATATATATATATATATATATATATATATATATATATATATATAATTTTCCCTTCTTTTCTCCTTTCCCCCATTCCAATTTCTCTTTCATTTTAAACGGTGTCTTCCCACTTTACAATATTGTACATTTTGGATCTTATTTGCTCTTTCGGCCTAGGGAGACAATACAATGTTTACACATATGTGTCTGGTTTATTTCACTTATGAGTATGGTCTCTAGTTGCATCCATTTACCTATAAAAGTCTCCAGGTTATCCTTCTTTATGACAGACTAGTACTCCATTGTAGAAAACATGTATCCTTTTTATCCATTCCTTAGTTGATAAGCATTTGGGTTGCTTCTAAGATCTAGCTGTTTCAGGGCTGGGCATGGTGGCGCATGCCTGTAATCGCAGCACTCGGGAGGCTGAAGCAGGAGGATTGTTGTGAGTTCAAGACCAGCCTGAGCTATAAAGTGAGCTTAAGGCCAGCCTGAACTGCATAGTGAGACCGTGTCTCAAAAAGACAAAAAAAAAAAAAAAAAAAGATCTACCTGTTTCAAACGGCACTGCTACAGACATGATCATACATCTATCACTGTGGTACAATATTTTTAATTCCTCTAGGAAGATACGCAACAGGGGAATAGCTGGGTCAAAGAGAAAACCAATCCCAGTTTTCTGAGGAAACTCCACACTGATTTCCACGCTCACCAACAGTGGAGAAGGGCTCCTTTATCCCCAGAGCCCAACCAGCATTTGTTATTTGTGTATTTCTTACTGATAGCTGTTCTTTCCAGGGTGCAATGGAATCTCAGGGTTGTTTAAATTTGCATCTCTTGAGTGACCAATAATGTTTAACATTTTTCCATATATTTATTTGCTGTTTGTATTTCTTCATCTGAGAAGTGTGTATTTATCTCAGATGCCCATTTATGGATTGGGTATTTAAATCTGGGTAATCTGATTATTTTAGTTCTTTATATGTTCTTGATAGTAATTTTTTTTTTTTTTTTGGTCTGAGGAACAGCTGGCAAACCTTTTTCCTACCTTGTGGGCTGTGTCTTCACCCTGTCGGTGGCTTCTCTTGCTGTGAAAAAGCTTTTTAGGGCCAGGGAGATGGCTCAGTAGAATAAGTGCTTGCCTGGCAAGTGCAAGGACCTGAGTTCGATCCCCGGTTCTGAAAAAAAAAAAAAAGCTTTTTAATAAGATGAGATCCCAGCTGTTGGTTCTTTATGATAGTTCCCGTGCAATCAGAGTCTTAGTCATAAAGTCTCTGCCTACACTAATGTCTTCAAGAGTTTTACTTGTTCTATCTTCTAGATTTAATTTTCCTTTGGTGTTTTTGAGACAAGATCTCGTTATTCAGTTCGCACTGGCCTTGAGCTCGCTCTGTAGCCCAGGCTGGTCTTGAACTCACAATGATCCTCCTGCCTCAGCCACCCAAATGTTGGGATTACAGGTGTGTGCCACCATGCCCAGCCAATGTTTTCATATCCCAGCCAATGTTTTCATATTAATATTAGATCTTTGAACCATGTTTATTTTGGTTCATGGTGAAAGTTATGGGTCCAATTTTAATCTTTGCCACATGCAGAGACTTTTTCTGCATTTTTTTTTTTTTTTTTTTTTTTTTTTTTTTTTTTTTTGGTGCAGGGTCTCACTTTGCATGCAGCCCACAATCGCGATGATCTTCCTGCTTTTTGCCTCCCGCGTGATGGGATTACAGGCGCACGTCACCACACCCGGGTTGCAGGCCGGGCCGGCGCACCCGCATGTGGGGCCGTGCGCCAGCGCGGCCTGGGGAACCAGGGATCGAACCCTACGCTCTGCGCTTACCTAAGCAAGCGCTTAGTCCGCTGAGCTATACCGCCGGCCCCATCTGCATCATTTATTAAAGAGGCGATTTTTCCTTCAGTGCATATGTTTGTCACCTTTATCAAAGATGAGGTGGCTGAGTGTGTCTGAAATTGTTTCTGTGTCTTTCAGTCTGTTGTATTAATATTTGGGTCTTTTTACCAGTATGACACTCTTTGTCACAGCCGCTTTAGAATAGAGTGTAATTTTAAGTCAGAGATTGTGATGTCCCCTGCCTTAACTTTTTTTTTCCAAAATTTCCTTTGTTATTCTAGGTCTCTTCTGGTTCCAAATGGATTTTAGGATTGTTTTCTCTAATTCTGTGGTGCATACCGTTGGAATTTTGATCAGAATTGCAATAAATCTATGTAACAATTTTGGAATTAGGACCATTTCCAATATATTGGTTCTTCCTACCTAAGAGCAAGGAATATCTTCACATTTTTCTGATATTCTCTTGAATCTCCTTTTTCAGAGTACTATAGTTTTCAAAGTCTTTTACATCCTTTGTTAGATTGACTCCTAGGCATTTTGCTCTTTTGAATGCTATTGTGGAAAGTGTTGTTTCCCTAATTTCTCTCTCAAGTTTGTAGTTTGTGTGCAGGAAGACTATGGATTTTTTTACCCCTCAGGAACAGGGATTGAACTCAGGACCTTGTGCTTACCAGGCAGGCACTTATGCTACTGAGCTATCTCTCCAGCCCTAAGGCTATTGATTTTTGAATGTTGGCTGTGTCCAGCTGAATTTGTTTGTTTGTTTATTTTTTTATTTTTTTATTTAGTACATGGCCTACACAGTTCAGACTTTCCTGTTTTTCAGTCTCCCAAGTGCTGGAATTACAGGTGCACACCACTACACCCAGTCTCATTCGCCTTCTCAGTGCACCCAGGGGTGGGACTGGCACAGCATGCCAGGGATCGAACCCTCGGCCCCTGCATCTGCCGAAGCAGGTGCTTTAATCCACTGAGCTATTTGGCCAGCCCTGAATTTGTTTATTAAATCTAGCAGTGTTTTAGTTGAGTTTTCTATATGGAGTATCATATCATCCACAAGTAATTACAATTTAACTTCTTCCTTTCCTACTGTTATTCCAGGGAAGCGCTTATAAGTTCTTTTTTTTTTTTTTTTTTTTTTCCTGAACCAGAGATTGAACTCAGGCCCTAGCACTTGCCAGGGAAGCGCTTATTCCACTGAGCCATCTCCCCGGCCCCTGTTATTCCTTTTATTCTTTCTCTTGTCCAATTGATCTGCCTAAAGTTTCCAAAACAATGCTGAATAAGAGTGAAGACAGTGGACAACCTTGTCTTGTTCCTGATTTTAGAGTGAAAGATTTCAGATTTTGTCCATTTATTTTATTTTATTGGTTTTTTTGTTTGTTTTGTTTTGTTTTTTTGGCAGAACCAGAGATTGAACTCAGGCCCTTGTGCTTGCCAGGGAAGTGCTTATTCCACTGAGCCATCTCCTGGCCCTTTATTTTATTTTATTTTATTTTAAGGGCAGAATGTATTTTTTTAAGGGAAAGGAAGCTCCTGCCTGAGAGAGAGACAGAAGGGAGAACCAAGCAGGCTGTCCCCCTTCCATTTTTTTTTTATTTTGTGCAGGGTCTCACCATGCAACCTGGACTCATAGTAATCCTACTGTTTTCAGCCTCCTCATTGCTGGGATTACAGGCAGTGCCACCATGCCTGGACTCTGTCGCCCGATTAGCATGCTCGAGAATGGCGCTGGCATGGCATGTGTTGCCAGGGATCAAACCCTGGTCCCTGCACTTGCCTGAGCAAGCACTTAGGCTGCTGAGCTATCTCACCGGCCCTTCCCCTGTCCATTTAGTATGACGCTGGCTGTTGGTTTGTCATAGATGGCTTTTTATCAGACTGAGACAGTGACCATCTATTCCAATTTTGTGTGGGTTTTAATCACAAATGAGTGTTGGACTTTATTGAAAGCTTTTTCTGCATCCACTGAGATAATTATGTGGCTTTTGTTCTTGGCTTTGTTAATATGCTGCACTAATGGCCTAAATTTTGTACATTTCACTTCCAAATTCTTCATGACCTTGAGGGCTACAGAGAAATGACAATTGGCGGGATATCCTGGCCCAAGCTTTCATCACTCTCCACTCCCACTTAGAGGTGTTCAAACTCTGTGCAGTCCAGGCACTGTCACATAAGATACATTCTTCTTAGGTGGCTTGGGGACCATCTAGTCCGCAGATGGCTAAAGAGGCACTTTAAATTTCTTCCCCCATTTTATCTCCTGAAGGATAACAAATTTAAGTAATTTTCATGAATTTAGGACTGGATCTACAGGGTGTACAGGGTCTCACTATGGAGTTTTTTTTAATTTTTTGTTTTATTTTATTTATTTATTTTTATTTTATCGAGAAACAAATAGCAATGAGACAGTATCAAAACTGATTAATTGGACAGTTTCGATAATTAATACATTGTACATTGTTATCTTCTTGGTGGTTATCCATATTATAAGATATAGACAGGATATCCTGCCCAAACACTATTAATACAAATCTTTCTACTCATTGAATTAAGCAAAAGCAGCTGTATATCTATCCTAACTATTCTGTCTATACAAATACAAAATGGTCCTTCCTTTGTATCCCCTTTTTTTTTTGTTTACTCCTGTCAGAGATGGGTATTGCATTGGCATCTAAATACTATAGGTGCATGGATTCAGCAAAACAATCTAACACAGTCCAGCAGTCCACTACAGTAGTGGATTATCTGCAGAAGTTGTTGACTTGAGCCTTTCACAGCTCAGCATATTAATATGGCTTTACTTTATATACCTCGTTTTTATACTTTTCTGCTGGATGGTAAAGCAAGACCTATATAACAAGAAATGTAACTTTTGTATCTGATAAGGTCAGTCAGGTACCCTCAGGGTTTATCCTGTAGCCCTGTATCACACTTTGTGGATCCCTTGTCAGTGTCAGCCTTGTGGAGGAGTCACAGCCATTGCTTGACCAATTTGCTCTCTGTGAAAGCCTGAGAGAAGGTTTTCTCTCCATGTGACTCTCGCTATGGAGACTGGACCCCTCGTGATTCTTCCATGTTGAGCCTCCCAAGAGCTGGGGTTACAGGTGTGAGGCACCACGCTCATTCTCAGTGGCTGTCTCAGCGTGCCCTGGGGGCGGGGCTGGCACAGCAGGCCAGGGATCCAACCCCGGCTGCTGCTGCACTCTGCAGAAGCAGGCACTTTGGTCTGCTGAGCTCGGTGGCCGGCCCTAAGTAAAGGTTTCTTAATGTCATTTAGTAATGTTACCCTGATTGTTTTGTTGAAATGTGGTCACTGTTTTTCACAGCAAAGCTTTGTAATTGTCATCTGTTAACATCCTGCAGCCCCCTGATCCAGCTACATATTTCAAGGTACTTGATATCTAGATAATATAACTTATCTCATGAGTGTCCAACAACTGAGGCTTAATGACAAAGTTTTAAAGGCCACTGGGCTAAGAGGACAGCCAATATTTTGGCTCTGGCTCGCCAAGGTCAACAAGGACCCAGGACATTAGGGGATCTTTTCTACAGGATCACACAACTTTGGTAAGTTCCACAACCTCCTGATCAGGGAGTCTGTTGGACTCGAGAGTCAACCATGTGTCAGTGTGCTAAAGGGGGCTGTATGTCTCCGGCCATGCTTCCTCGGGAAGCCACACCGTCAAGCAAGATTGTCACTCATCTTAGGAATGACACTGCCAGAGCATCTGAGAGGCCCTCTACGTGGTTCCAAAAGTACTGCCTGAGAAGCCCTGACTGGCCCTGATAGATAGCAAGAGGTTAATTTTGACGAATACAGGTCTCACTTTAACTTGGTCTTGAACTCAGCCAACAACTATAACCAAAATCATATTAAAATAATAGTAATAGAGGGTTCCCATAAAAAGGTGACTCCAATCACAGAGCCCTGGAGCAGTTTCCAGCTACAGATAGGTCTAGAAGCCAGTTAGTTATAATTGCTATTCCAGTCCCTTGCATCCTGGAGCTCATGGCTTGGTCATACATGCTTTAATCTTTCTCGGAAAGTTTGTTTATTCTTGCCCAGAGACTGCCAAATTCCAAGTGGCCATGTAAATGAAACCAAGCATAAAAGTGCCTGGGATACTTTGACCCCATGCAAAGCCCAGTAAATATGGCTGCACCCTACAATTCCCAATCATTGCCCAGCCCTGCTCCTGACAAACAACACACAACCCCTTGCACACCCTCAAGCCTTGTCCCTAGCAGATGGCCGCAACTCCTTTATACTGATCTCCCCTCCACCCCAAAAGTCCCACTGTGGCCTTTTCCTTCCACACTCCCCCCCAATAGCATAGGTTATACTCACAACCCTATAATGGTCTTATAGCTTGTAGGAGAGGTAGCTGCTTGGGCCTATAGTGCCAGAGCCATCCTGCTCAGGTTTTCTCTGAAACAAACCTGTTATCTTGAGCTTGTATCTTTGATCCTTACCCTTTTTCATAACAACCCATGACTGCAATTTCAGCATTCAGAAGGCTGAGGCAGGAGACTTTCCAGCCTAAATTATTCAACTCAACTCAACTATTTCAATCTCCTTTTTCCTCATTTTCACTTAGCCATTGGACAGTCTTATAGTCTTCCTCTCAAGTGCTTGTGCTTATACATGTACATGCGCACACACACACACAGTCTGCCCCAGCCCCCAGCCCTTCCCAGACTGGCATCCCCACATAGTCCTTCCCCAGCTTCATCTGCACGAGCTCACCTTAGCACACTCTCCATCCTTCCCTGTACACACAGCTGTAAGACTCTTGCCTCACCGCACAGTGCAGGCCTTTGAGGCCCTTGAGCCTTCATAGATGACACTGGTTTCATCTAACTTTTCTTGTAGTAGAACTACCTGTGGCCACTGAAGTAGTGATTAAGAGCTTCAGGTCTGGAATCTGGGCTTTATTTACCCCTTTGCTAATTGTGTGAACATTCTCTCTCTCTCTCTCTCTCTCTCTCTCTCTCTCTCTCTCTCTCTCTCTCTGTTTATTTCTTTTCTTTGTGGTACTGGGGATCTACCTCAGGACCTTGTGCTTGCCAGGCAGGAGCTTAAGCCGCTGAGCTATTTCCCTGGTCCCTTTGTGTGAACTTTCGAGAGCTCACTCAGTCATCTGAGCTCAGTTTCTTTGTCTGAGAAATGAGGGATGTTAAGGGTCCTTTTCCATCCAATGCCAGGCAAGACGCTGATGAGGGTGGGATTTACTTAGAGATCCCAGCTGCTTCTCACTTTCCCTTTCCCCATCTCTGCCTTCTCCTCTCCTACACAGCCTCTTCTTCCCCTGCTGCCTGTCCACACAGACCTTCTGAGCTATCATTCATGCTTTGAGGGTGCATTGAAGCTGCTTAGACCATTTGTCCTGGACTTGGACCGAGCCCCATTTCCCATCACGGACAGGAAGCTCAGGCCACTAGCTGAGAGGAGGTATTCCATGGCTCTACATGAAGGAGAGGGGACATTCATGCCCCCAGGGTCCCACCAAGTCCATAGGCAACTCTCCAGCCATCCTCCCCTCTTTCTACTGTGCATTGGCTCAGTGGAAAGCAGAGGATGATGGCACCTGGAGAAGACGCCATAGAAACATTCCTGAATGACTTCACCTCCAGATCATGCTCTCGAAATTCCAGCCAAATCAGTGCTACCCTTTAAGGGGTGAAAGGAAGGCTGGCATTCCAGAAGTTCCTTGTCATACCCAGGCCTTAATCAGTTGACATTAGAGAACGAGCGTCCCAGTGCTGAAAGGCTCATGGGACCAAGGGTGTGTGAGATCATGGGGGTGGGGGTGGGCTCAGAGGTGCCTTGCACCCTTGCCTGGGCTGCAAATTTGCCCCGAGTCGAATTTTTCTGGTCTGGAAAGCTTGTTGGGGAGTAGACCTTGAGTCTCTTCAGGGTCACACTGAACAGATCAGCACCACGGACAGCGGCCAGGGCCCTGGGTTGGGGGACGGGCAGGCTCCAGCCTGGAGCAAGGTGCACCCAGAGGGTGGATGTTGGCTGGAACTGTCACCCCGAGCCCTCCAGGATGATGGAGTTCCCCTTGCCAGCAATGCTGGGGGTGAAGAAGGAAGGGGAAAGTGTCATTTTAGGTTCCTTGGAGTTTTTTTTTTTTTTTTCTCTTAAAAGAGAAAATAGGAGACAAGGGTGTGTTTGCATCCCCACCAACCTCTGCCCCTGGTCCTGCCCATTTCTATACAAGGCCTGCTCTCCCCAGCTGCCACCCCCATGCATGTTCTGCCACCCCATGAGGATTCCTTGCAGGCAGGCTGCAGCGAAGGGTGCATTCTCAGGCCTTGAGCTCAGCTGGCCGGAATGTGGCTGATAAATCAGAGATAAACCCCCACTTGGGGGAGGGGCTGCCCAGCCAGCCAGCCCCAACATAAAAGGCTGAGTTCAGAGGAGCCAGCAGAGCAGTGTGTAGAGAGAAGGTGGGACAGGAGCTCAGACAGCTAGGACGGCTTCTGCTTGGGATATCTTTCCCTCAACATGAGTCTCCAGACAGCCCTGCCCCGGGCAATTCTGCTTCTGCTTTTCCTGCACTTGTTATCCAAGGAAGGCCGATCTCACCCTCTGGGTGGGCCTGACCAGGCTTTGGCTCAGTTGGGACGACAGGTGAGCATTGAGGGACTTCACAGACACAGGCTGCCTGGAGGTCTTGGGTAGCAGCAGGCAGGGGGTTCCTCCCTCCCTTCCCAAGAGGTGGCCACTTGTCAAGAGAATTAATGATAACTAAAGAGCAGCAGGGGTTGATGGCAGCACCCCTGCTGGGCTCCAGCAAGGGTGGGTGAGTGCAGGTGTGTTGCTGTGGTCAGGGCCACCCCACTCATCCCAGGAACTGATGCATCTTCTTGGGTACAAGGTCTCGGAGACACAGGCAGAGTACATGACTCCGGAGCCAAACCAACAGGGCAGCGTCCCCACAGAAGCCTGGAATGCCAGGAAGACAGCCCTCAAGAGCACCCTCCAGGCCTCTAGAGGGGTCCAAATGGCCAAGGAGAAGCAAGGTTCCAGTTGCTTCGGGAAGACAAAGATGGACCGGATCGATTCCATCAGTGGCCTGGGCTGCAAGGGTAAGCCCCCTCCTCACCACCATCCTGTACACAGGCCACCAACAGGGTCACTTGGGGAGACAGTCATCACTCCACACCCTGATGTGTCATAAAGGGCAGGGTCAGGAAGGGTGGAGCTGACTTGGGGGTGGGCAGCCCCTGCATGGAGAAGAAAGGGGCCTAAAGGTCCTTCCCACTGGGCTCCCCCAACTGTCTGTGAACTCAAGGCAGAGGGTGACCCCACTTTACAGAGGAGAAAACAGTCCCTCAGAGATGGGACCCTTCAGAGCCCTGAGGATGGGGAGGGGAGCCCATGAGGATGGGGGAGGGAGTGCATACAGGGCAGAGAAGCTCAGCTCCTGCCTCAGTTTCCTTCCTGAGACCATGACCGTCACCATGTCTCTTCTTCCCACAGTGCTGAGGTGGCCTTAGGAGGAAGTGCTGGCCACAGACACCTGCTTCCAATCCCATGAGGGCTCCGTCACCTACCTCCTGACCTTCCTAGACTGATTTCTATTTATTAATTTATTTTGATTTATATATTTGATTATTTTCTACCAGACAGCTTACCTTTTAACAAATACTTTCCACAATGAAATAAAATCAACAACATAGCACTTTCTTTGGAAATGGATTTTGTCTCTGCATAATCAAAACAATCCTTCATTTTGAAGGGGGAAAAGAGAAGTGAAAGGAAGAACACAAGCCTTGTGTTTCCTTGAAGGTCCCAAAGGGGTCTAACGGTGGGGCAGGGTGGGGCCTCCAGGCCTGGCCCTCTTGGGTGGTGGGGGCTCCTTTCCTTTGGGGGTTTTAATGCCTTGGGATGTTGGCCACGCCTTGGCACTCGGGCACTGTGCAGAAATTGCTTTTCAAAGTAGGCACTTCTTTTCTTGCTGGGACCGGAAACCAAGAGGGTGTGTGTCCCTGTGTTTGTCCTGCCATGCAGCCACCATTAGAGTACTCTTCAGGGTTAGTATTTCTGGAAACTAACTGAAACATCAGCAACTGGAGTCTCTCCTCTCCTCTCTCTCTCTCTCTCTCTCTCTCTCTCTCTTTCTCTCTCTCTCTCTCTGTCTCTCTTCCCTCCTGGCCCCTGGCTCTTATTTTCCTGGTGAGTGTGAGGCCCTCCCTCCTGCACCAAACTTCAGCTTCAAATCCTTAATCCTTGTGCCCAGCCAAGCATGGTGACATGCCTGCAATCCCAGCACTTAGGAGGCTGAGGCAGGAGGATCGCTGGAAGTCTGAAGTCAGCCTGGGCTACAGAGTGAGTTTAAGGACGGCCTGAATGATACATACAGCAAGGCCTTATCTAAAAAAAACAATCCTAACCAACCAACCAACCAGCCAACCAACCAACCAACCAGCCAAAACCAAAGCCTGAGATTCTTGCTGTCATCCTAAAGGAAGGGAGCTTTTCAAAGGGACCCGCAAGGCTACAGGGGCCTGACATGGACCCTCCCCTGGGGTGGTATCACACCTTCCTCTGCATGCCAGAGCAACAGGAGACACCCCCAGAATCCTTGCACAGCCAGTGGGGCCCCTGTCCTCTCTTCCAGGGGAGGCCCCACAGCCTGTGTTCCCCTCACATCCCAGGCCATGACTCAGAACCCTGTCCATGTAGTGGCATTTGTGGTCAGCTCAGCTGAGGAGAGAAGAGCCCCAAGACCATAATTATTATCATTAACCCCTTCCTCCACCTTGTTTTTCAAAACTGTAGTTTCCTTATGTAGCTCAGGCTGGAATTGAGCTCGCTACGTAGCCCAAGGTGGCCTCAAGCTCACTACGGCCCTCCTGCCTTGGTCTTTCAAGCGCTGGTATCACAGGTGCACACTACCATGCCCTGGCTTTGTAAGATGAGAAAATTGAGACCCAGAAAAACTGAGCATCTTTCTGGAGGGCACAGAGCCACTGAGTGCTGGAGCGGCCTCCAGCTGGGCTCCCAGCTCCCAGACGGCAAGCTGCTGGCCTTGACCCCAACCTGTCTGACAGCTAGAGCCTGTGCATCACTAATGAGATGCACCCAAATGTCTTAACATCCGGGTGCAGGAGCAGCTAAGCTTCCAAGGAATGTTGAGTCACTGCCTGGTGCTCGACCCAGGGAGGGCACTGAGGGGTGAAGCAGTTAACGGGGTAGAGGCCTGCTCCACTCCTGTCTCATGCTCTAGGACTCTCGCTATCTCCTGGCTTACGAGACCAAGGCCCAGACAGTTCCTGTGACTGGTTGTGCGTAATGGAGTTAGAGACAGAGCTGAAACCTGGGTCCAGCCCGGGTCCCTTAAGCACTGTCTAACTCAACCTTAATTTTTTCTTTCATTTTCTTTTTGGGGCGTGTGTGTGTGGGGTGATTGTTGTTGTTGTTTTAATATTATTAAAAATATTTATTTGCTACAGGATTTCACTATGCAGCATAGACTCATAGTGATCCTCCTGTCTCAGCCTCCCCTGTGCTGGGATTATAGGTGTGCACCTCCACACATAGTTTCAGTGGCTGGCATGGCCCACCCAGGGTTCCAAGACCAGCAGGGAATGTGGTACTGGGGACTGAATTCTGGTCCTTGCCAGGCAGGGACCGAGCTAACT
This sequence comes from Ctenomys sociabilis, assembly GCA_004027165.1. NCBI lineage: Eukaryota > Metazoa > Chordata > Mammalia > Rodentia > Ctenomyidae > Ctenomys > Ctenomys sociabilis. The sequence goes on from PVKA01008325.1 coordinate 72,529, forward strand.
CCACAGCCCTGTTCGGTTTTTGAGACAAGATCTAACTACATAGCTCAGGCTGGTTCTGGACTAATGGCGATCCACCTGCCTCAGCCTCCTAGTGTTAGGATCACAGACATGTACCAGCATGCCTGTGACTCCATCCAGCCCTTTCAAACTGGTGATCCAAGCTTGCTAGGAGGTGGGGAACAGACTAACTTCTCCTAACAGAGTCACTGGGCTCCACATTTGGGGCCAGGACTGGGGTGGAGCTTGGTGGGATAGTGCTCACCTGGCACGCATTAGATCCTGAGTCTGAACTCCAAATTCATTTAAAGAAAGTCTTTTGGGAGCAGCGCTGCCCTGGGCTCACAGGACTCTCACAGCCCAGTGCGGCCGGAGCCTGGAATCCTCAGGTCAGCCCTGCTCAAGCACCAAGCCAGCCGGCGAATGCAGGTGCGTGTCAGGGCCCAAGGGTCCAGGAAAGATGACTGGAGTGCTCTGCAGAGGCCACACAGGATAGCAGGGGCGGAGGCCCAAGGGGCCATCCCTGTCCATGCCCCCCGGAAGGTGCCCTCCCTGATGCTGACCCTCAGGACTGTGCCCTCGCCCTACCTCCTGGCTTCCTCCTGCCGCAGCTGGCCGGTGACTTGTTCTCATGGACGTCTGTCTTGCTTCTCTTCCCAGACAAATGCCTCCATGAACCCAGACCCAGGGGGCGTGGTCTGCAGCTCAGAGCGGACAGCTGCTTGGAGGGGGACGGACTGGCCTTTCGGGGCTGGGTGCCCTCATCAGGCTGGAACGAGGCGCCCCAGGCCAGGCATGCTGCACCTGCCACCCCCAGCATGCTGAGAGCCTCCCCTGCAGCAGCTCTAAACTCTGAGATGGACTCCGAGCAAAGAAATAAGGGCTTTCTCTCCTGCAGGGTCTGAGCTAAACTCAGAGAACTTGGCCATTTTGCTGCTTCCAGAGGCTTCTGGTCTTCTCTGGGATTTTATAGCCACTTCCCTATTTTAAGCAATCTCTGGCCAGCTGTGGTGGTGCACCCCTGTATTCCCAGCACTGGGGAGATTGAAGCAGAAAGATTGCTGTGAGTTCGAAGCCAGACTGGGCTACAAAGTGAGTTCAAGGCCAGGCTGAAGTGCATAGCAAAATGCAGATTAATGTGGAGATGGGAGGGGAGGGGAGGGGGGAGG
>PVKA01008326.1:0-73517 GCA_004027165.1 Ctenomys sociabilis
CCGCGGGGGCGCAGGCTTCGCCCGGGGACGCGCGGTCCTCCCCGCCGTCCGCGCGCTGTGGCGCCGGCGAGGGGGCGGGGCGCGCGGCTGCCGGCTGCCGGCTGCTCCTCGGCCGCCTCGCGGGCCGGAAACAATAGTTGAGCAGCTGGAGCGGCGGAGCCGGACCGTGGAGACGCCCAGCCCGCCCCGGCCTGCCTGCGCCCCGCGTCGTCCCGCCTCCGAGAGCCCCGAGCCCCGCCGCCCGTGCCCTGCGCGTGGCGCCCCGACGGACGACTCCGAGAGTGGACAAAATGAATTTTAAGCCAGCACTGATTAAGAGAGACAAAGAAGGTCACTATATTGTTGGAAAAGTAATAATCCAAGAAGGAGACGTAACAATGGTAAATATATATCCAACAAATACCAGTGTACCCAGCTATATAAAACAATATTAATGAGCATGAAAAATCAAATAAGCACTAGTACAATTTTATTAGGGAATGTAAACATGCCATTGTCACAAAAAGACAAATAAGCTAGACAAAAAATCAATAATGAGATATTAGAACTGAACCAGACTTTTGAACAAATGGACTTAGTATGTCTACAGAGTATTCCACCCACAACATCAGAATACATATTCTTCTCAGCTGCACACAGAATGTTCTTCAAAGTATACCACACACTAGTTAACTGAGCATACTTAAGTAAATGCAAAGCAATCAAATTTTTTTCATCTACATAATCAGACCATAGTGCAAAGAAATTAGAAGACAGTGGGAAAATAAATCACAAGAACTTCATAAACACATGAAAATTGAATAGTATCCTCCTGAGCAACCAATGTGTTACAGATGAAATTAGAGGACAAATCAGATAGTTTCTACAGTTGATAATAACAATATATCATAACTTATGGGATTCAATAAAAGCAATCCTAACAGGCAAATTTGTAGCAGTAAACGCTCAAATCAGAAAAGCAGAGCAAGAGCAAATAAACAACTTAATGGGTGTAGTGGTTGATTGACTGTGTCAACTAGAGAACTTTAGAAGCTTAATTAATTAAATTGTCTCTGCAATTCCATGCCATAAGATATAGAGGAGCCACCCTAGGATGTCTCATGACTTGGAGAATATAAAAGGGAAGGATGGAGGGTTCCATTATTCAGACCCCAATCTTCACCTTCAGCTTAAAAGGCATCTCCTGGCTTCCAGCCCAGACTCTTCAGCTTCCACCTTGGATCCTTCAGCTTTCTGATGTAAACTCACCAGCGTTGCATCACAGACTCATTGGCCTCATAATACACACTTGCATGGGACACTGCAAAGTATCCAGACTTGGACTGAATTCTTCAATCTCCAACGTGCAGAAGCCCCCTCCACCCTTCCTCATCTGATTCTGTGGCGAACCATTGTAAGCCAATCTGGTAATTTCTAGTACATTTACATATTTTGCATCATATCTGTTTTTCTAGCAAAACCCTGACTGCTACAATGATGAACCTCAAACTTCTAGCAAAAGAAGAGCAGGCTAAACCCAGTGCTCATAAATGGGAGGAAGTTACAAAGATTAGAGCAAAAACTAATGCCTTGGAAACTAAAAGGAAAAAGAAGAATCAAAGAATTTGATTTTTGAAAGATTAAATAAAATTGAGAAATCCTTTTCCAATCTTATCAAAAAGAGGAAAAAAATACTCAAAGTCATTGAAAATGGTGGACTCACAATGGATTCTACTTTGAATACTTGTATTTTAATATGATGCAAAATGCAGAACTAATGCACAAATTCCTAGATACATATGAATTACTAAAGATGCATCAAGATGAAATAAAACTCCTAAAAAATTAATACTAATCAATGAAATCAAAGAGTTAATTATAAACCTTCCAACAAAGAAAATCTCAGGTCCTGATAGATTATTCACTGCTGAATTCTACAAGAAATTTAAAGAACACCTAACACCACTGCTTCTTAGGTTTTTTCATGAAATGGAAAGGATAGCAATAATTCCAGACTCATTCCAGGAAGCAAGCATTACCCTGATACCAAAACCAGAAAAGAACCCAATTAAAAAAGAGAATTACAGGTCAATCTCCATAATGAACTTAGATGCAAAAATCCTCAATAAGATACTGGCAAACTGAGTGTAGCAATCATTAACACGATTATACACCAGGACCAAGTGTGATTTATCCTAGGGGTTCAGGGATAATTGAACATAGGTAAATTAAAATGCATTATACCATAGTAAAAAAACCAAGAACAACAATCATATGATCATCTCAATAAGCAGGAAAAGCTTTGACACAGCCCCTTCATGATAAAAACCACATAGAAAATTGGAATAGATGGTCTTTATCTCAATCTGATAAAACTATCTACAACAAACCGACAGCAAACATACTAAATGGACAAATGCTGAAAGTTTTCTTTCTAAATTCAGGAAAAAGGAAGAGATGTCTACAGTCTACACTGTTATTCAACATAGTCATAGAACCATTAGTGAGAGAAACTAGAAAAGAGAAAAATATAATAAAGTTAAGAAAGGAAAAAGTTAAATTATTATTAAGGCAGATGACATACTCTAGACAGAAGACCCCAAACTCCACAGAAAACTTCTGCATTTAAGAAGCAAATTCAGTAACTGGATACAAAGTTATTAATCAAAGCTCAATAACTTTCCTGTATATGAAAAACAAACCCACTGAAATAAAAATTCGGGAAATAATACATTTCACAATAACTTCTAAAAACATGAAATATCTAAGAATCAATCTACAAAAGATGTAAAAGCCCTCTACACTGACATCATCCATACTATGAAAAAAAAACAAAATTAAAGTGCATATCTAAAAATGGAAAGCTATCCCTTTCTCTTAATCAGAAAGAGCCAATAGAGTGAAAATCAACATATTTCCAAATCTATTATGCAAATTGAATACAATTCCAGTCAAAATTACAATAGCATATGTCACGGAACTAGACAAAGCAAGCTGAAAATCCATTTGGGACCAGAAAAGACGTAGCATAGCAAATGCAATTCTGGGCAACAAAGGCAAGGCAGAAGGCATCGTCATCTGTAACTTGAAATTATGTAATAAAGTTACTCTGATAAAAACAGCATGATACTGGCAAAAAAAGACCTGAAGATCAGTGTAACAGATTAGAAGATGCAGAAACAACTATAGACATATTCAGCCACATTATCTTTGATAAAAGTGCTAAACATATACACTAGAAGATGGCCTCTTTAATAAACGGTGCTAGAAAGCTGGCTCTGCATATGCCAAAGATTAAAGTGGGACTCATGCCTTTTACCATGCTTAAACTATATTTGAAATGGACCAAAGATCTAAATATTAAAACATAAACATTAAGTTTGCTGGGAGACAGAATAGGTAGAGCTCTTAAAGACCTCATGCAGGCAAACACTGTGAATGAAACCCCAATCACATAGAAACTACCACACACAATCAGTAGCTGAAACTTTACCTTATTAAAAAGCTTTTGCACAGCAGAAGAAACCACCAACAGAGTGAAGAGACAACCCACAGTGTGGGAGAAAATGTTTGCCACCTGTTCCTCAGACAAAGAAAATAAAAAGAGGACCAGTAAGATAGCTCAGTGGACTAAGTAGCTGCTTAGCAAGCGCAGGGACTGGGGTTTAATCCCAGACACCACAAACCATGCTGGCCCCACCCCTGGGCACATTGAGCCGCCCCTGCCCCCCCAACCAGGTGTGGTGGCTCACACCTGTAATTCCAAAGCTGGGAAGGCTGAAATAGGAGGATCACTACAAGTCTGAGCTGCATATTGATACCCTGTACCAGATACATTTTAAAAAAAGAATATAAAAAGAACACACACACACAAATCAGACCTCCGAAATTTAAAGACTCAGTCCAAAATTAAGCATCTGAAATGAAGATACACTTTTGGAAATGGAAAATAAATATGTTAAAAGTGTTTGACATCATTGATCATTCAAGAGACGGAGAACGATACAAAACTGAGATTCCATCTCACTCTGGGAAGAATGGCTATTATCAAAAATCATCCAATAATGAATCCTGGAGGAGTTATGGGGAAAAAGGAACAATTCTGCACTGTTCATGGGAGTGTAGAATGGTGCAACCTCTGTGGAAATCAGTGTAGAGATTTCTTAATTTACTATGATTGAAGGCCCAGTCCCAGAAAAATTAAAAGCAGCATACTACAGTGATCTATACACACTCATGTTTACTGCAGCACAATTTGTAATAGTTAGATCTAAAAAGATGCAGTCTTTATTTGAAGACAACAGGCAATAAAACCACAATTGTTGAATTGTTGACAAATATTATTCATTGAAATTTTTTATCATTTCTACTTTTTTACTATTATTTATTCTTTTTTAGAAATAAAAAAGTTTAAAAATAAAAAATGGAGTAATACTCAGCTATAAAGAAGGAAGAACTAAACGGATGCAGCTTGAGACCATACTCATAAGTGAAGGTAACCAGATTCAAATGTACAAGCACTGTATTGTCTGCCTTGGAGAAGCTGAAAAATAAATAAGGTTCAAAATGTACAGCACATACTGGGCAATAGGAAGAAATTTCAAGAGGAGAGAAAAGTTGGATGGGGGCATGGAGAAAGGAAGAAAGGGAAAAGACAGAGAGAAACAGAGAGAAGGTAGTTATATGAATTTCTGTAAGTTCAGTGAAAAGAAATGTCTGAAAGATTTGTGCTAATGTTGTTTGGACAATTAAATGTTGATATCTTGTACTGGGTAACTAATTTGAAGCTAACAATGTCTAATGTATTACCAATTCTGACCTCCTTATTATCTTGTTTTAAAATTTTCTTTTATATTTTTCTCTTTTAGAAAAAAAAATCAAGGTCAAAAGGCGAAGAAGTGGCCTGCCAGAGAAAGGGCAGCATGAGCTGCAACTGAGAAGAAAAGGGAATGGAGAAGGGAATGTATAAAGAAACAATCCTCTTCGTTAGTTAAGTGCACATTAAACAATTAAAGTGAACTCTCACAAAAGATGTGAAGCCAATTGACATTTGAAGAGCAGCCCTGATTTCATCCCTTCCCAGAGGAGAGAGAGAAAAAGATGTTGTTACTCAAAGGAACAGATTCAGTTCCCTCCCAGTAGATAATTATCATCTCTTTTTATTGAATCACTGTCTGTCTACAACACGGGGGAAGCTGGCGCTAACTCCAGCCCAGCAGAGCAGCCCTGAGGAACTCAGTGCACTGTCCACAAGTCAGCTACTCAGAGGTCCAGATCAATGCGTTTTATAAGCCCCTGAAATTTGGGAAGCAAAAGAAGAACGCTTTGGCCATAAACCTGTGAACTCCACCTTTCTCATCATCCTTCTGAATGCTTGGGGTAATCCAATTACAATGTCATTTGATCCTGTTGTTAAGGTGATTCAGAGGGAATTTCTGTTTTCAAATAAAGCCTTTTCTGTGTTCATCTAACATACATGCTGGCCTTTTGCACTTGGTTTATGAAGTTTCTAATTAACCCCAGAGAGAATTATATAGTTCATTGAACTGAGTCTCTATGCTGCAATGGGAAAAGAAGAAGCACTCCTATGCTATCAGAAAAATAAACACTTTGGTTTCATTTCTTCAGCCACATGTGTTATCTCTTTGTCCTGTCACAACATTTTTTATAGGTTTTTATTTCAAAGGATTACCTTGAGATTACTGTCAACACAAGCCAGAGGGAAATCTCATACAGTATATAGTTGGTGGTTTTGTCATCTTCAAAAAAGCCTCTCTGTAGCAATATAATATACCACATAAAGGTAATAATCTTTCATATTAAGAACAAAGGGACACTTTTCCAACAGGACTTTGGTCCAAAATTTGAGGAAAGAAAATGTGCATTGCTAACACAAATAGCACAATTTGCCTGCTTGATTTTTAAGTAAAACTTTTAACCTTTTAAGTTGTTTCAGAAACTCCACTGGTTTCTGCTGTTGCAACATATGCAGGCAAAATACAACATGCTGGGTCACGATTCATAGGCTGGCAAGAAAACGTCGCTTATGAATCTAAAGGTCTTTCCCTTTCTTATGCAAGGAGAAACCACTGTCGTTGTTATTCAGCTCCAGTAAATGTTCATAACCATGGAATTAAATATTTCTGAAGGGTTCATTCCTGAGCTGTCTGGGTTGAATTAGGCTTTTCTCAGAACTATACTGCATGTCACCCACATGTCTTAAGAAGCAGCATTTTCTGCTCAGCTGTAGGTTTTTCCAGACAGACCGGATGTCTGTGCAATAAGTGATAGAAACTTCAAAGAGATACAGAGCATTCTGCGCTTTCTCTTCCCACTATTCCATGTAAACACTGTTAGTAACCAGACCATTCTTAGGCCAAAAGTCCTGATGGCTCAACTGTAGTCTGTTAATTGTTCATGTGAATTTCCTGGTTTATTGTGCTTGGTAGAACTGTCCATCTGGGTACAAAATCCAGCCACCTAAGGCCCACGAACTTCCTAAGGGAGCACAGATCTGTCTGGAGCCCAGACGACACATGCCTGGCGCCCTATCACTTACTTCTCACTGCCACTGGCTCCCATCCCTCTCAGAGTATATTAATGCTGAAATTAAGCAGACATGTGTTCAGCATCTAGTGTTGTACCAGACACTGAAGCTGATACCAGGCATAGATCTGGTAAACAGGAAGAAAGAGGAGAATTCATGCTTCCAGGGATTTAAATTCTGGTAGTATTCTAGGAAGATGATAGATGATAGATAGATAGATAGATAGATAGATAGATAGATAGATAGATAGATAGATAGATAGATAGATAGATAGATTATAGATATTATATATAGATACATATCATATATAAACATATATATATATGATATGTATATATATATATATATATATATATATAGAGAGAGAGAGAGAGAGAGAGAGAGAAATAATTTTAAGTAGTGATAAGCTGTGTGAGAAAGAAACCCTTTGACAATGTGGTGGGTAGTGACTTGAAGAGAGAGATGACAGAAAGCTCATGAAAGACCATTCTGGGAAGATGCCATATGAGCTGAAATCTAAGAGGTGGGCATGGTTAGGGAGGAGTGTTTTCAAAACAAATGAAATAAGAATAAATCCTCAGGGCCTGCAGCATCAGAGTTGCTAAAAATGTTAGGCAGGATGGGACAATGCCAGAACTCGTCACCTGGTGAGAACCGCAAAGCACAAACACCTTGGAATTCGTGATGATTTGTCCCTATTTATTCAAGCCCATACATAACAAGTTTTTTTATTAATTTTATTGAGATACAAATAGCAATGAGACAGTTTCAAAATCTATTAATAGGACAGTTTTAATAATTAGTACATTGCATATTGTTGTCTTCATAGTGGTTATTCATAGTAAAAGATGCAGACATGATATCCTGTCCAAACACTATTAGTACAAATCTTTCTTCTCATTGAATTAAGAGAAGGTAGCTTTATATCTACCCTAACTATTTTGTATATACAGAAACAAAATGATCATTCATTTATATCCCTTTTTCCTTTAGTTTTGTCAGGGATGGGTGTTCCATTGCCATTTAAATATTGTAGGTGCATGGATTCAGCAAAATAGTCCAATATAGTCCAGTAGTACACAATAGCAGAGGGTTATCTGCAGGATGGCAATGCCTGAAGTTGTTGACTTGAGCCTTTTACAAGTCAGCACATTAATCTGGCTTTACTTTTTAGACCTCGTTTCAGATACAAGTTACATGTCTTGTTATATAGGTCTTGCTTTATCTGTGTCTTAACCATCCAGCCTGACAAGTTTTTGTAATCAGTGTTACTCAGTGTCATTTCTCAGAGGTAGACTTAAGTTTTAGAAATTATTTTGCTTAACTTTTTCTTTAGGAATAAATCTCCTGAGGATCATACCACATATCTCACGGGACTTTCATGAAGACTGGCATGTTGAGCAGAACCTAGTTGTTTCCAGTTCAAGACTCTGTCTTCCCCCTCTATGTGAAAGCATTCAGGGCCAGGGAGATGAATCAGTGGAATAAGCGTGTCCCTGGCACTCAGAAGGGCCTGAGTTCAATCCCCAGTTCTGCCAAAAAAAAAAAAAAAAAAAAAGAAAGAAAAAGAAAAATTAAAAGAAAGAAAGCATTCAGATTTTCTTCACAGAAGCAGTGCGTTCTTCGAGCTTCACGTACACATGCTCCCCTGAGTACGTTTCCTTCCAAACAGCATGCAGGCCACCTCACCTTCAGCCAACGAAGTGGCAAGCTTGCCACTGCAGCATGGGGATGGTGGACACGTGTGCTACAATTAGGCCTTCAGAAACAAATTTTTAAAGAATGTCTTCAGAAGAGGACCAACCGGAAGGGCACAGTTTACTTCTATTTATGATTCCCTTGTCTCACCTGGAAAGAGAATATGACTCTGGAAGTCAAGTTGCCATCTTGTCAACATAAGTGTTTAAGAGAATGAAGCCACACATTTAAGACAATTATGTACACAGAAGAAGCCTGAATGTCTAATAACCTGATGGGGCTGTCAAATATGTTCTGAATCTCAACTCTTGTGCAAAGGAAATATATTCTCATCTAACTTATTATTAAATTTTCTGTGTTACCATATAGTTGTTCACAGAATTGGTCTATGCAGTGTCATGAAACAGATTTGACTAGTAATTTAGTAACTTCATCTTCATCTCTCACATTCACACATAGTCGGTACTGTATACATAGAAGATGTAAAGAAAGTAGAAAATTCTGTTAAACTATTTCAAAATTAAAGCAAAACAAAATTCAAAGTTACTGAACACTAAGTGTTTTCATTCTTTTTATAGCACGGCCAACAGCAATTTATTTCCACAGTCATTGCACTGTATTCAACCCAAGATACCTGAAGCTTTTACAGTACACGGTTAAACAGAATTTAGTTTCTGACCCAATGTCCTGCTAGCATATGTCAAGGAGAAACAGTCCGTGCTCTTTGTTTCCCTCAATATCAGCAGCACTTAGAATTTCTCCTGCATTCCAAACTAATAAGAAAACATAGTTTTGCAGTTGTCTAAGCATTGTAAATTCTCTCAGGAAGGGAACAAGAGCCAGCTGGTTGACCTAGCCTGCAATGATTAGAAATGAGTGGCCACTGTAGCCTGAACTGGGAACAGCGCAATTCTAAGATCAATGAGGTGACAGAGGTGGAGCAAGAAGTCTCCTACAGAAGCAGTGTGTGCTACTGAGAGACCACAAGCCCCTGCATGCCATCTCCTACAGGAAACTCCCAAAGGAGTCTTTGGTGAGCAACTAGACAGTGCTATCAAGAATAACAGTTACGGGTTGGCCAAATAGCTCAGCAGATTAAAGGGCCATGAATAGATGGCTCTCATAAACACCTAAGAATTATGGGAAACACTGTACTGCCTTTTCTTTAATCTTCATATTTCTTAAGAATAATTAATAATTCTGAAAATATATAAAATTAATCAAAGTGATGGCATACATAGGAGAAATTCAATTGCACTTTAAATTCTGTTATGCACTATGTAGAACTTGTTTTGCAATCACATTGCTCTCATGTACCAACCCCTCTGACTTTCTGATGAATGTGTGTAGATGCTTTGCCACTGGGGAACTTGTAACTCTGGGCTGTTTATCCATGGCTACAGCAATTCTGCACACAGTTCTTTCAGGTCCTGCCAGGCTTCCTCAGGATAAGATATGTCAGACACACTCAAAACATCAAATTCGGTGGGATACATTTAACCTAAGGTTGTACCTGCTGTCTGTAATGTTTCTCTGAATTTTTAGCCATAAACACAAGAATTCTGGTAAATTCTGTTTTATACAATTGTCATTACAATGTATTTGTTGGGATTACAATTGCACGAACTTCAACATATCTCTCCTAAAAGACATTCTTCTCTTAGATAGATAGATAGATAGATAGATAGATAGATAGATAGATAGATAGATAGATAGATAGATAGATGATAGATAGATACATAGACAGACAGTTGATGATTAGAAGAGTTTTCTGGAGACTCCTTTTTACCTCCAAATGCCTCACATTTTCTCTTCCACTCTCAACCTTCTTTATTGCCTTTCGATGTAGTTCAGATTCACACCATGATGTGCACCCAGGTACTTTCAGGACCTAAGGCTAAGTCAGCACAACAGCAATGAGAACACTTCTGAAAAGCATTTCAACAAAGATGAAATGATTTCATTCTATTTGGAAGTTCTTACAAAATATGTCTCTACCTGAATTTCATATTAAAGAAATGCAAAATAAAATTTAAGGAAAGGAAAGAAGGATAAGAGAGAAGAGAAAGGCAGAAAGACAAAATGGAAGAAGAGCACGAAAAGAAATAGACAAAAGAGAGAAAAGAGCAGAGTGAGGGAGTGGAAAAATAATTGAGATGCATTATATATTATATGTACCAGCTCTTTAAAAGGACTCAAATCATTAGGTAATGCAAACATGTATGAATATAAAAATAAAAAAGAATAAAGGAATGTAGAAGGGAGGAAAAAGAGGATAGGGGAGAGAAAAGGCAGGGAACCACTAATCCTACCTGAAAGGATGCCAAAGACTGAAGAAAAGTGTGTTCATGATGAAGACAGAGTGGAGAGGGAAAATGATCTTTACAAAGCAATGTGAGAGTATTTTATTTATCTAAATTTTGTAACAATCTATGAATGGCGAACATTTTTCTAAGATCATGTCTAGAGCCTTTGCAAGAGACCAGTGGAAATAAAAGATCATTTGTCCCAGTTACTTTTCCCTTATTGTTGGGACAAAATACCCAAACAACAAGGAAGGAAATGTTTAGTTAGCTCACAGTTAATGGAGGTTTCAGTTCATACTCAGCTGGTTCCAAGGCAGAGTGGTGCATGGCAGAAGGCAGCAGTTCATGGCGGCAGGAAACAGTAAAGAACAAAGCAGAGAGCAGTGGCTGCAGTAGTCAGCAAGACTCTCCTCCTTTGTTATATTGTGTGCAGATTACTCACCCCAGGGTCAGTGTAACATTCATAATCCCTGCATTGCATTAAGAATCAATCACAAACTCTAGCAGCCTACCCAAGTGACTTCATGAGGCTTTGGGGGAACAACGAGACACAAACCATAACATTCTGAACCTGGCCTCCCAAAGACTCATGCACATCTCTTTATGCAAAAGTCATTTTAGTCCATCTCTAAGAGTTGCTGAATTCCCAGCAGTTTCAGTATTGTTGCAAAGTGCAAGTCTCAGGTGTCCTCCACAATCTAGAGCAAACTCTTAGCTATGAGCTCCTATACAAATGAGAAGTTAAACACTTCCAACATTCAATGGCACAAGAAAAACATTATCATTCCAAAGGTACAAAGATGAGGACACAAAGCATTGGGACAAAAGCAAGTACCAAATCCAGAAGGACAAACATTAAGTCCTGAAATTCCATGTGGAATGTCCAAAGCAGTCTGTTGGAAGTTGTGAGCTCCATGTGGCTCTACCTCTATGGCATTTTTGTTGGTAGCTCCCATGGCTTCTCTCCTACGCTTGCTTTGCTCCTGCCTTGCAACTTTCCTGAGATGATCCACATTTCTGGCTTTTCCAAATGTCTTGAGTTCTTACTGCAAGGTAGGATTCTCACTCAGAGCTTCACACACTGCCCTCCCTGGGGCACACTGCCTGGCCTCGCAGGCCTGAAATCTAAATGGTAGCCTTCTTAACATCAGAACTTTTACATTCAGCATGTACCTAAAGCCGGTGCCATGTGGTTGATGCCAAGGTCTGCTGCCAGCTGGAGTGGTAACCAGGCTTTTTTCTCTCTTGTCTGGAAGGGTCAGGTGCCTGGATCACTGAGCACACTGATGCTGATTTTAAGAAGCAAATTCTCTATGCCACTGCCATTCTGGAAGCTGGTGTGGCTGCCTCCATTCTGGAGCATGGGGCTCTGCAACTTTCTCATTTTTGCCGTTATTGAGGCTGCAAACATTGGAGTCTTACTACTCCTTGTGATGACCTCAGGCCATCTTTTCTACTCTCCTGTTACTTCTGGGAAATGGAGATCTCCTCAGCTCTATCTTTGCAGCCCATAGCTTTATTGGCGCTTTCTCTCTGGCCAAACCCACAATAATTTAAATCATTCTGCTGGGTCCTTTGCTCTTTATTCTCCATATAAATCTGACCAATAACCCACAACAATAGCTATGATATTGCTTCCACATTCAGCTGCCTTGAAATTTATTTTACCAGATTAATCAGTCTGCCTCATTTAATCTGAGTCTTCAGCAAAATGCAAACACTTTCTGTCAAGCCGTAACACACAACATCTAGAGTCCAAACACCAATGCAGTCCTCCTTCCCAGCAGAAACATCCCCAGCTTGTAAGCTTTATATCAGCATTTTGGTCTTCTGATCTCTGAGCAGAATCTCTCACACAGAACAGTCTGAAGCATTCTAATGCTTCTTTTTTGGAAAACGTTTTCAAACCTTTCCTATCTCTTCCCATAAGCCATTCCCAAAGGCTCTAGAATAACATAATCAAGTAGAGTCACAAAAACCACTCCACCTCTTGGTACCAAATTCTGTCTCAGTTACTTTTTCCTCCTTATTAGGACAAAATACCCGGCACCCAAAATGAAGGAAGGAAAGGTTTATTTAGATCACAGTTAATGGAGCTTTCGTTCCATACTCAGCTGGCTTCAAGGCAAAGTGGCACATGGCAGAGGGCATCAATTCAAGATGGTGAAAAACAGCAAAGAGCAAAACAGGGAAGCAGCAGCTGTCGTATCCAGCAACCCTCTCTCCCTTCTTCATATTATATGAAGAGTACCCTTCCCAGGGTGGGTTAGCACCCACACGCATAATCCCTGCATTGGATCATGTAATTCATGCATAATCACAAACTCTAGAAGCCTGCCTCAGTGACTGCATGAGGCTTTAGGGGGAAAACTAGACTCAAACTTATAACACCATTCAACAGCCAAAAAGAAAGATGGTCACCACCGAGGATGAAGGATGCCCGGTGCGTGTTGATGGAGGGAATACAGAAAGAGAAAATACGTTTTTAAAGTGTCTTGTTAAATAGCTTCTGAAAATTCCTAAATATTTGATAGTGGTGGCTGAAGAAACAGGTGTGGGAAGGATCAGAAAAGAAACATGATATTTTCTTTATGACTCTCTGGCAACAAAGAATACTGTAGACAACAGCTATCACTTACTGGGTACATCTCTGTGTCACCTCATTAAATTAATTCTGCAGATAAGTATTTTATTGGATTCAATTTTGTAAGTCAGATACCATTATTCATTCTTATTTACTACAGATTTGAAACCAGATTATATAACAGTGACAATTTTATGCTTCTTGAACTTCTTTGGCTAATCTTAGTCTTTCTCCTTCCTATGTAAAACATTCTATCACTTGGGCAAGTTCTACTAGAAACCTTGAGACTTTGACTATGATGGCATTAAATCTATAGGTAAATCTGGAAATAATCAATATCTTTAAGATATTGAGATTTCTGATCCATAAATATTGTACCTTTTTTGCAGGGGAGATGGCTTAGTGGAATAAGCACTTCCCTGGCAAGCACAAGAGCTTGAGTTCAATCCCCGGTTCCAAAAAAGAAATTGTATTTTAATTTTTTTAAATTTGTCTGAGTAATATCTTGTTAATTTGGCACACAAATATCTTGCAAATATATTGTCTGATGTATCCCTAAGTTGACATATGATTTTATGTGATTCAAATGACATTGTTCAAAATTTTGAATTCTTTGCCTCTAATGTAAAAAATAACTTTTTAGATATTAAAATATCCTGTGAACTTGCTAAGCTTATTTATTATTGTTAGTTTTTTGTAAATGAAATGGGACTTTCTTTTGTAGATACTTAAGCTGTTTATGAATACAGACTTTTACTACCTGCTTCCCAATTTTGGATGCCATTTCTTTCTCTTGCTATATAGTTTTTCTTAGAATCTCCAGTACAATGTTGAAAAAAAGGTACTAAGAAGGGAATTCTTGCTTTGTGCCTAATCTTAGATAGAAAGTATTACTCTTCTACTGTTAAATTCAATATAAGCTTTATGTACCTTCTAGATAGCTAAATCTGGTTGAGTTATTTCCTATTCCAGATTTCTGAAATGTTGAAAGTCAAGTATTTTTATATTTGTATGATTTATACTATTTTTTAACCAGAATCTGGCTTGAATTACTAAGTGCTCTACATGTATTTAAGTATGTTGTCAGCTACTGTTTGGAGTGCTTCATAAATGTCAGTTAAATCAGTATCATCAAGTAGTTTCAATAAGAATTAGATTGCATTTTCCAAATCTAGCCTTCTTAAAATTGTGTACACTAGTTCTTTTTGTCAATTAGACAGAAATGTCAAAATATCCATCAATATTTTGAATGTATTGATTTATCTTTGGTGTTCTATCAGGCTTTTTTATATATTTCAAATCACTCTTGCCAAATCCATATAAATGCAGAATTATAATTTCCTCTTTGAAAATTCATTTTTGTGTTATTTTAATTCTCTCTTTATCCCTGGAATTATGTTTGATTAGTATTTACATCCTTGCATTATCTCTTTCATTCTTTTATTTTTAGCCCAATGTTATTGTTTACTTTAAAGTTTTATCTTATTTTATAGGCAATAATTATTCTTTTGGATTTATTTGAGCACTTAGATATATAAACACACTGCTACATTTTTTTCCTCTGGTCTAGTATTTGCTAACTTTTTGCTATTTTTTTCTTCTAATGAGTTAAGAATATGTTCGGATTCCGTGATACCTCCACTATTAGTTTACTATTGATCTTCACTTTTCAATTTAGGAGATTACTGTATAGCTTAAATATATCTTTTGTTTATCTTATATGTCCTCAAATAGAAAGTTCACCAATTTATATACCATTTGCAAACTCTAAAAGCCCATACTTCTGCATACAGTCCATCCTTTATTAAATCATTGTAATGTTTTTGTATATAGTTACATTACAAAACCAATATTACTCTGTCACTATTACATGTGTGTTTATCAGTACATTTTGCAACACATAATAGATACATTTATCATAACTTCATGGTGGAGAGCTGATAGTGCATCTTTCATCCCTTTTACACTCCCTTCCCCTCACTTTCTCCCTCTCTACTTTCATTCTTAGATGTCCTTTTACATCTACAAAAAAACTATTTTGCTCTTCATTAATACTTTGAATTTTTCATATAAAAGAAATCATGAGCTATTTAACCTTTTGTGTCTGATTTATTCCACTTAACATTATGATTTCACAGGACATCCATTCTCCTACCCGTGACTCAAATTTACTGTTCTTTATAGATGACTAATACTCATAAATATATATAATAAGTTTTCTTTACCTATTCATCTGTTGATGGGCTTACAGACCATTTTCAAGGTCAGACTATTGTGAGTTACACTGCTACAAGAATAGTAAGTATGCATCATTGTAATACAATATCTTTAACTCTTTGGAGAATATATCCAGAAATAATACTGATAATAATAATTCTGAAATTTCTGTGTGTGTGTGTGCGTGTGTGTGTGTGTGTGTGTGTGTGTGTGTGATAGCTATACTGATTTTCATAGCAGTTTCACTAGTTCACATTCCATCAATGTAGAAGGGTTCTTTTCTCTCCCATAATCTTGTCAGCACTTACTGTTTTCTTAGCTTTTGAAGACAGTCATTCTTTTGGGGGAAAGATGCAATCTCACTGTGGTTATTATTTACATTTCTTCAATGGTCCAAGATGCTAAACATTTTTAATCTACTTATTAGCCATTATCAGTTCTTATTCTGAATATTATCTACTCACTTCCATCGTTCGTTTTTCCCTTGGGTCTTTTTAGTTTGAGAGGCATAACTGTTTTGAGCTCTTCATATATCCTAGATATTAGTCCTCTACTTGAGGAGTAGCTGCCAAAATTTTTCCCATTCTGTAGGTTTTCTCTTCACCCTATTGGTTGTTTCCTCTACTGTGCAGAAGCTCTTTAATTTGATATCATCTCACTTAATGATTCTTGGATTAATTTCTTGTGCAATTAGAGTTCTCTTTGAAAATGCCTATGTCTTTAAGAAGTTTACCTATTTTGTTCCTCCAACAGATGGACTCTTTTATATCTAGATCTTTGTTCGTTTTGATTTGATTTTAGTGCAAAGTGAAAAGTTAGTCTAGACTCATTCTGCTTGTGGCTAACCAGTTTCTTAGCACCATTTTTAAATGAGCTGTCTTTTCTACACTATAGATTTTGACCCCTTTGTCAAAAATCAGATGGCTGAATGTGACAGGGATTGTTTTTGTATCCTCTGTTCTATTCCACTGATCCACATTTTGGTTTTTGTGCCAGTTAATGCTGTTTTTATTATCGTTGCTGCTGCATAACTTCTAATTAGTGACTGTGATGCCTGCTGCTTATCTCTTGTGCCCCAGCAGCTTTTGCTTACAGCTTTCACTACTGTGGGTCTCTTCTAGTTCCATATGTATCTTTGGATTTTTTTATTAGATCTGTGAAGAATTCCGTTTATATTTCGGTTGAAATTACATTTTATATATATAGTGCCGATAAAGCCATTTGACCATATTAGTTCTGTGTATCCAGAAATAGGTAACATCTTTTATTTTCTGATATCCCCTTCAATCTCTTTTTAAAGAATACAAGAATTTTCATTATCTAAGCTATTTTGATAGGTTTGCAACTACTGTTTTCTTTCACAGTGTAAAACTAAAACAAATAATCTTCTGAAAGTACCTTCATATTTTCCACTTCTAAAGCTCTTCAGGTCTTAGGTAGTTCAACAATTCCACCTAGTATCATACTTTGCCCATGAATTTACTTGGACTTATAGTACAGATATATAGACAAAAATCTTTACTTTTTAATTTTACTTTTCTAAAGATATTTTAAGTAGAATTCATTCTGTAATCACTGATTTTTCTCCTTAAGTACTTCAAAGTTGTAAACTTTAAAGCTGTAAAGTTGCATTTCAGTTTACATAATTTTTGATAAAATTTTGATTATTCTTCTTATTTTTATATTATATGTAATATGTTTTGCTGTTTTTTTCTTCTGACTGACAAAATTTTCTATGCATTTATGTTTGGAGTATTTTAAATATATGACTACATATATTTATATCTGTGTAAATATCTTCTTGCCTATTTATTTATCCATCTGCCCATCCATTAATCCATCATCTATCTATCTGTCTTTCTGTCTGTGTCTGCCTGTCTGTCTGTCTGTCTGTATGTCTATCTATCTATCTATCTATCTATCTATCTATCTATCTATCCCTGTCCTCATACTGCTTAGTATCACCTAAGCTTTTGGAGTTAAAGAGAGTTGACTTTCATTTTTTTTGGAAAACTCATTAATTCACCACAAATTTTCTGTCAGCTTTCTTTCTCTTCTTTTCTAGGAGCTGAGTTATACATATATTGAGCTCTTTGCTATTATTCCACAGCAGATGGTAACTCTGTTGTTTCCTTCTCTCACCATGTCTATGATCCTTCCTCCAGTTAGCTCAATCTGCTCTCTGCTGTGTCCAGTCTGTTCCGATGCTCACTGCAGAAATCTCTCATCAATGGCTTTGTCATTTTCAAAAATGCATTTTCTTTGTATTTAATGTTTAAAATTTGCTGTTTACTGTGCTACCCACATATCTTATCAAGTGTTCAGCATATTAAACATAGTTAACTTTAACTTCCCATTGGAATTATTTTAAATCTGACCATGTGGGTTGTTTTATCCATCAACTCTAGTGTTTCTCTCTTGCTCTCTTTCTCATAAATTTTGTTAGTTTTCTGAACATTCTGATTAAGATGATAATATTGAGAAGAACAGAATTCATTCTGAAAAATGGGTACACTTCTTCTCCTGTGTCATTCATGTGCAGATTGGAAAGATACTCACTCTATTTGGTCATTGACCTTGCTCTGTATTTCAACAATTACTTTAATTTCTACTGACAGTTCACTACAGATCTTTGTGCTTAGTTTGGATTTAAGCTTTTGCCACTCCACCTTCAGCATTTAACCATCCTCGTATTCTTTAGCCATAGAGGGTGTCTCTTTCCCTTCCCTCATCCCCCTTCTACCTGGTTGACAGGAGGCAGGCTGGGTAGTGAGCTATTCTCTCCACCCAGCCTGTGCCAGGGAATCCCTGTGTGTCCAGCCAGAGGAATGGAGCTTTCTGGATGCCCTGACCACTTTCCTGGCTGCCAAATCCCTTTTACTTCTATAGGGAGGGGGGAGAGTGAGAATGCTACATCACTCACCTTCTTAATAGCGTATTTTCAAAATCCCCAGTCCTGGTGGGCTTTCTTCCCACCTTAGAAAATGTCCCCTCTTTAACCACTTACTCTTCATTTATCTGCTCCTATTAGTCCTACTGGCAGGGGTTTTCCTAGAATTTCTGTAATGGTGCATTTATACTTTTCCATACTCAATACTAGCCTGGGAGGAGCACACAGGTTTTTCACCTATTTGTCTTCCTTACTTGGCCTGAAACTAGAGAGGAGTAGATTCTTTTTTCCTTTCATTCAGAAGCAAATTGCTTTGCATTTACCTTCTCCAAAGGGTGGTGGCTTTTGCTCCAGTGTTCATAGGGGATATCCTACCCTTCTGAAGGAGCCATATGTCTTCTATTCTTAGAGATAAATATGAGAGTCCTCCTTTGGAGGGGTTCATTTAGCTCTCCTACCTTCTCCCGATGCTTCTTGCAAGCACCCAGGGTTTTTGCATCCTGGGGGAATTACCTGGGACAACGCTGATGTCTACGGTCAATGGATTCCCAGGATTTCATTCTGTTATAGTAACTCAAACTTAGCACTTAAAACATGCATTAAAATTGATTATTTTTCCTTTCCTTGGCTTTATTGTCAGTCACCTCTTTCTTCCACAAACTTGCAAAGATAAGTGGCTTATTTGTCTCATCTCTCTTTGGAGTTTTTGGCCTCTAAAAATTAGTTTGTACAATTAGAAGCCCCATGTCTCCAGTGGTCCTAAAAAGAGTAATACTTTTATAGATTTTATTCCTGCTCTTTGAAAAGATGACTTTCTCTTGTAGTGTCCTGCTTCTTAGCCAAAAAGAGAGCTAACCACAAATTAACTTGCTCTGTGATGCACATCTATCATATATTATAGTCAAAACTTACACTCAGGTTTTTTTTCCAAATAGAAGCCTATTCTCTTAACCATCACACCATCAGGCATCCTCTGATCTTCTCACCATCACCAAAGGACCGTCGTTTACAGTCTAATTAATTCGAACCAGGCTCAGTTATTTTCTTTTTTACTCCAATGAAACAATGGAAGCAAAGTTCCATTACTTAATAGGTTAACAAATTTCTTACTCTATGTAAATATAACATCCCAAAAAAGTTGTAATTAAATTTAATTTTATTATTTAATTTTGAAAAGTAAAAGACAAAAGCAAGATGAAAAACAATGACAGAAACAGGGTAATATACAGCAGTACATATGCTCAGTTCCCCCTCCCTCCCCTTTCTTCTCTGTCTCTTTGTCTGTCTATCTCGCTCTTTGTCTCTGTCTCTGCCTCTCTCTGTGTGTCCCTCTCTCTCTCTGTCTCTCCTCCCTCCATCTTTCTTTTCTTATACAGTACTAGGGACAAACCCATAATCTCACACTGAGCTACTTTTCCACCCTCTTTGCAATTTTTTTAAAATTTTGAAATAGATTCTTTGTAGGTTGCTAAGTTGCCCACGCTGTGCTCAAACTTGCTATCCTTCTGCCTCAGCCTCACAGAGTCCTGAGATAACACATTTATTCCTCTATGTCCCATCTTCTTTTAGTTTCTGTATTTATTTGTGTGTTTATTTTAGGTGTCTACGCCTAGAAAACATCCACCATCTTCAGAGGTCTAAGGCGTTTTCAGAAAGTAAATGGTCAGCATTTTTCCATAATAAGTAGGGTTGGATAGAATCATTTCTAGGATCTGTGGCCTTATAGGGACGTGCACATAACAGTGCAGTGAACATAACATGTTCTTATGGGAGCCTGGGCCTGAAAGGGAGGAAGCCTTGGGCACAGAAAGACAACCAGGAAAGCTGGTGGAAGGTGACTTAGCAGCAGAGAGTGACTTAGCCCAGCAGGAGGATGTTTTAGAAACTCAGATATTATTACCAGAGAAAGCATCAAATTCAAAGACAGCAGCAAAGGTAGAAACTGGAGGAGATAAAACGAGATCAGCAAAAGACAGAACTGAGACTTTGACAGATATAGCGAGTACTTTGGGAGGAATCTATAACTATGTAATCTAACCTGTAGTAACCTGCAGAAACCATCTTGTGGTTCAGAAACCTATGAGAGTCTAACATGCAGCCAGATGGCCCTAACACCTCAGCCAGCAGTGCATTTGTGCAGAACGTTTTACCTCATAAACCATTTTCGCATATTATCCTATTTGTAATTCACAGCACTCATATACAGCAGGAAGGGAAATTATTGTCAGTCTCACTTTACAGAAGAAAGCTTTGCAATAGAATGTTTAAGACATATCCGACTTCCCAACCATACCTGCACTCCTAACTCACAGATCATGGTACAGACAGCAATGCTACCATACATGTGTGTGTGTGTGTGTGTATAAATTTATTTGTCTAAATATTTGCATGAGACCTTGAGAATGGCAAAGATATCATGAGTGAATCATCTCATTTCACACATTGAAACATAAAAAAAGAGAAAAAATTCAAAAAAGATAAATTCTTCCAAAGCTCCAGCAACAAATTTTCATGTAATGTTGGGGAAATCAAAATGTTTTATAGCTCATAGAAACATAAATCAAAGCCTTCCCACTACTCAAAGAAATTCTGAGGTGTTATTGAAGTAAAAAAAAAAAAAAAAAAAACTTCATTATTTGGAAAATGTATTAGTAAAGAGAGGCAAGACTTGTACAGGTAAGTGGAAGGTGTTGGTGCATATTTGAAGCAGTCTTTTCTTAAGCCCTTCATGGAAGTACAGGTTTAGGAGCTCCTCTTCCTCAGTAGAACAGGGACTTCTTGAAAAACAGAGATGGTCTGTATTTATATGATATGGGCCTAGCAGGATGGCTATGTGCAATAAATCATTCAATAATATTTAGAGATGAAGGGATGGGTGTAATGATGAAACAAAACTCATACACACGTGATGATAGCACCCACACAATACCTCAGTCTTCCTCCTTAATTTTCTCCTGAATTTTGGACAAGTGCTCACATGGATGAGTAGGCAATGAATTTTTCCCCTAAGAAATAGTGTAATTAGAAATAATTTGTGAATGCTCCACAGAACTTGCACTTTTTATTGGGCCTTTTAAGGGACTGATAAAAGCCTTTTAGGCTTAGCAGTATTGCTCTTCACGTTTTTGGACTCTTAGCACATAAAGTACACAAGATAGAAGACAGTTAGGGCAAATATGTGCTCATGAGCAGTGGGAGACTGAGTTAATTGCTGAGTGGTGAAACATTTTTTTTCCTTAAAATGTGCTGGATTTACAGGCTTAAAAATTGACAAGTATTGAATAGATAGATAGATAGATAGCGATATAGATAGAGATATTTATCTATCTATTTATCTATCTATCTATCAGCATAAGATTGTCAGCACCATAGCTACATCATAAACAAATACCACCATAAACATTTGATTAATACATTGGGGGATGATCTTCTAATAGCTACACTGTCACTAGGTAACAGGAAATTTAATATATGACATTATAACATATGGCATTATCCGTATATATTTTGTACTTCCTTGAATATATGCATATATATGTATATGTATCTTGAATATATGCATAAACTCATTTTTCAATGTATATGTATTGCAATGTGTTATATATAATCTAGAATTATACAAATATTGCCATTACTTGAGTAGATATATATTTGGATATATAATTGTATATTGTTTAACAATAGAAATACATTATTGGGTGATTTCACCATTGCTCAAATGTCATAGCTCATACATATTAGGCAAACTTGAATGAAACCAGATGACAAAGGCCAGTCATCAAGATGGCCCTTGATAGTAAAATGGCAAAGTAAACACAATGCCTACCAAACTGCTGGCATTGCAGGACAGCATACTGTTTCACGGTGAATTTTTTAAAGGAACATTACGGTTTATGTCTGTATGTGAAAGCTTCTTGTCCCATCAGTGAGGCTTTGAGGAGATAACATGGATATGGGCTATTCGAGACTGGATTAGGCCATTGATGGATGATATGGTTTGTGTCTAGTTGTCCTCTCAAAGCCTCATGCAATTATGGAATGGGAACTTCTAGAGCTTGAAATTAACTCATGATCCTCTGGGATTGTGAGTTACTTCCCCCAGCCTGAGGTAGATAGTCTGAATGTAATAATGTAGTATAACAGAGAGAGAAAGAGACAGAGACAGAGACAGAGAGACAGAGAGATCCCCTCTCTTGCCATTGTTGCTGCTACTCTTCCATTTGCTCTCTGCTCTTTGCCACTGCCATAAACTGGTGCCCTCTGCCATGTGCCAGTCTGCCTTGGAGCCAGCTGAGTATGGGCTGAAGCCTCCTGTGACTATGAGCTCAATGAACCTACCTCATTTTGGGTGTCAGGTATTTGTCCAAGCAATGAGAAGAGTAACTGAGACAACAGGCTTGTAGTGTTGGGCAGGGAGTCCTGTTAGGAAGAAATGGGGACACTGAAGCCAATCATTCTTTTTGAATGATAATAAAATAGTATAGTAGGTATACAAACTAGTAACATAGTGATTTATTATCATTATCAAATATTATGTCCTTTCCCTAATTATATGTGCTATTTCAAAATTTTATCATTACTATATATTTGCTATTTGCTGTACTTAATGTTTACCTACCTTATGTGGAGTGAGTATATTTTTTACACCAACACTACCACAATCACTTGAGTAATACATTGGCCTATGATGCTGTAACAGCCACCTTGTCACTAGGTGATAGGAATTTTTCAGCTTTATTATCATTTATGGGGTCACCATCATACATGTTGTACATCATTGGTGAAAACGTGGTTCTCAGCATCCTCCACAGATGTAAACTTACTTCAGGAAAGGAAAACCTTGAGTAAACATTTTAATTTATTGAGACATCACAGGATTGGTGCAAGTTACCTTCGGCCTCTGCAATTACGAGGTGCTCAAAGCGGTGGCCATTAGCTGCCAGACATTCATTAGCACAGGGAACTGCTGCCTGGGTAACCTCGATGGCTGAGATCCATGGGCACGCATTTCTAATTTCTTCTCTATGGCCCAGCAATGCCGGAGGTTTTCTGAGGTATATACGTCCTCTAGGATCCTCCATATGAGAGCAAGAAGAGTTTGAAAATAAATCACACTATTTTTCCTTTCTTGATATACATAATGTACATATAGGTTTTTGATAGACTGTCTCTCAAATGTGTATATATATATATATATATATATATATATATATATATATATATATTTGAAGGTTAATGTACTCATAAAATTATATATGTGCGTATATATGTATACATTGTATCATGTAGTTATTTGGATCTTTAAATCTTTCATGGTGTTTTACATCTCAAATTGGCTTTAGTGAAAGTGCATTCACACAGTGTGAATAGCTGATGCTAGTTTTGACCTATGAGAATCACAATTAAAGATGCAAATCTGATGCACAGTATGTCAAACTAATGCAAATGACTTTAAGGTCCCCGCTATCTTTCTCTACATGATCACAATCACAGGTAATTGGAAGTTATTAGAAACTTATAAACCTATGCATTCCTGACACCACAGGACTCCAACCCAGCCATCGACCAAAATCACCTTTGGAGACCAGCTGCACAATGACCCTTGTGGCTGTTTGGTCTTCCCCTGCTTTCCTGCTGTCTGACACAGCTCCAGTGATGACTTACCTATGTCATCTTACGGGTCCAAAGTTTGACTTAGATCTTGTTCTGATTCACAGGGGACCACTGAACAAAGTGTCTGTAATGAACTGTGCGTGCATTCAGGGAAAAACCCTTCTCGTTCATTCATTTATTTTCTCACTCTCAGGCACTAAGCATCTGCAACTTGACAAGTGATGCCTTAAACACTAGGAGTAAGTGGAGCCTAATCCCTGCCTCCCTGATGCTGGGGCTTCTGCAGTGAAATTTTCTTATCCTCGTAGCTTATTGCAGCTTTTTTAGAATATGGTTGTATATGCTTCAGAAAGATATATAACAGAACAGCTCAGGAGATTTTGTTTAATGAATTGGACCATCACAAATCCAGCTGAAAAACTAAAGTAAAATACAAAAATGCAACATTTATTGACAAAAACCATAGCAAATGCACATGAATTTTAAAGGAAATATTTCATTCTAAGAAAAGCAGAGTGGTCTGAGTTCAAAGGTGATGAGAGCAGAGCATGTTTCCACACAGCAGAGACTACAGCAGAATTTCTCTTCCTCTCTAACCTAAGACCAGAGCTTTGTAGCAGAGACTTGACATAGCACTACCACAGATGAAGTGCTAAGGATCTGGAAGATCTCCAGGTTGCTTTCGAGTCTCACTCTGATCTATGCAGACATGCCTCAAGTAGCTCCAAGCTGAGAATCTTTTTGGAATCATCCCAAAGTCTAGAGTCTGAAAACTGAACTGAGGATTCCTTTCCAATAGTCTTGTCGGTTATTTTGGCATTTTGGTTTATAATCCTAGCTGGACTCCATCCGAAGTTCTGAAGCCCATAAAATAAGAACGAATGGTGAAGGTAAATAAGCCAAATTTGAGAAACTTCAGACTCTTGTTGGCTGAATGTTTCAGTAAATCTACCTTGTCTATGCTGGTTTAGTGTTTTTTGGCTAGAACTACCATTCAGCTAGAATTCCTTTGTAGATAAGAAACTTCCCTTTTTCATCATGCAGGGGATCTTGTTCTGCAAGAGTTGGAAAATATTGTAATATATTGAAATTAAATTGTTTGGATATGTTTTGTGGCTGAATACTGATAAAAATATGATATAAACTGTATTATCCTCAATCAAATGTTACTTTTATTTGTAGATTTTAAGCGCAACTAAAATTTCTATTTGACAGGTTCCAATAGCTCAAGTTTGGCATACCTGCACATTTTTATTGTATCCTGGGATCAAGCATAAATCAAGTGAGTTCCCATAGACAAATAAAACTGGAGGAGTAATATAGTTTCTGGAATTTAACATTTCGTGGTCAAGAGGTCTTATATGCCAAGTTGCTTATTTATACGCCTCTCAAAGTTTAAATATGTGGGTAAAAGACATGAAACAATGTGCTTTACTCCATCCCTGAAGAATGTATTGTTCTTTTTCCTCAGGCAGATAAATTAGCAGTGTTGGAGCAGCAGTTTACACAAAAATGTCATCAGGAACACAATATTTTGCATTTTTGTTAGGTTTTTGAAATGTGCTTGACTTATCATTCTTTTGTATTGCAAGCATCAATTTTGTTTTTACTGTCAATTTTAGTCAGCAACATTTATTTATTTATTTATTTATATTTTGGCAGAACAGGGGATTAAACTCAGGCCCTTGTGCTTGTTGGGGAAATGCTTATTTTACTGAGCTATCTCTCTGGGCCCTAGTCAGCAAGATTTAATCAACATTTGTTAATGTGTGTAAGAGCCCTGTGCATCAGTTATCAACATGCTCACCAGGGTGTCCAGGCCTGATTTTGTAGCTAGCATGGAGACAATGCCAGTCACATCTAGGCTATGGCATCCCGGAGACCAAGGGCTTTCCCATGCCCTTTGCCTCCTGCCAAAGATAGCCTCACAGACGACACATTCCAGAGGACTCTTGTGCAATGGAGACAGTCATTCGCCCCACACTTCACTAAGAGACCAAAGATGGATGCTTGCACAGTTTCCATACAGTATAGAAGATGTTAACAAAGGCAGAGATGGCATAAACGAAGTTTCATAGGATAAGTACCTCATTTCTACGTGTAAAGTAAGAGTTCCAAGGTTGTAACTGGTACCAAGAAGTTCCTCACACATTGTCTCCCATGGATGTATTCATTCATTCCCCACTCTCCAATATTCTTCAAATCAGTATTCTTGGGGTCAGAAAACATTTCCACTTGCTCAGTGCATATAGACAAAAAAGAAAAGATTTGAGATTTGATTCCAGATTGCCTAGCTCAGCTCCTAGACATTTCTTCGCTGAAGAGTACATTAGAAGCCTGAGCTGATCATGTTCCATTAAACTGCAAGTCACTTTTATCCCAGGGCTCCAGTTTCCCTCTTTAGAAACATATAATTCATTTTAAGTGCATCTGGAATTTATAGGTGAAACACTGGCAAATTAATAAAGAAAATCACATTAGTGCCCTAAGAAGGGCAGACCTGGGTGGTGTTAGGAACTAGAGGAAGAACCAAAGCTCCTACAGCTTTATTACTGCCCACCTGCAGTTACTTACTGCAGCATTTAAAGCTTAGAACCCTCCTCCCTTATTTAGTGGTCTCCCAGGCTACTTACAACAAGGACAGAGACAGAAGGAGGTTTTTCCCTCCCCCACACAAAGGAACCAGCTGTATTGACCAGACCACCCTGCAGGAAAACTGAGGATGTGAGGCTCTTGCTGCATCTTTATGCAGAGAATAATGCTGAACTTTCTGAGACCAGGCATAATGCAGTCACATGTTTTGTTTCTGCATTCAGAATATTGTCTTTTCATAGTCCTTCAGAATATGCCAAGGAGTTTTCTCTCTATATCACAAATTATGGTTTAAATTTCAAAGCATTAAGCAACAATGACCTTACACTACTTTTCTGGATGTCACTCTGAAACTATCCCCCCATAGTTTCCATGGGAACTAATGTACATCAGAGGAAGAAGAAGAGAAAGAATATGTAAGGCCAACTTTTCAGTTCCAGCCTCTTCTTTCCTTGGGGGAAATAAAAGTGACTCCCATGTTAAATCTTGATGAAATTAGATACCGAATCTTATTTTATATGTGAATATAAGTTTCTCTCCCTGAGAAGTTATATCTATAGTACTAGACACAGGGCTATGGAAAAATATTTCAAAGAATCCCTTCACACAATTCATAAATTATATTCAGAATCTCAGAAGGCACATATACATGTTTAGGAGAAGTGTCAATATTATTTGTTAACATTGTTGTTATGCAGTTGTTTTCAGTTATTTATTATTTGATGAGAATCTACTCTATATCAAACACTGAAATGCCACCATTAATAAAGATTTCCAGTCACATAAGAATGCATGCCAAAAGTTACATTTCTTATTATATAGGTCTTGCTTTATCTTGGTCTTGAGCATTCAACAGAGAGGCATACAAACAAAGTATAAAAAGTAAAGCCACATTAATATGCTAAGCTAAAAAATGCTCGAGTCAACAACTTTTGTCAATCCTATGGATAACCCACTACTATTATGGACTACTGGACTATATTGTAAAATTTTGCTGAATTCATGCACCTGCAATATTTAAATGGCAATGGGATAGCCATCTCTGACAAAAACTAAAGAAAAAAGGGGGATACAAATGAAGGACCATTTTGTATCTCTATATACAAAATAGTTAGGATAGATATACAGCTACTTTCTTTTAATTCAATGAGAAGAAAGATTTGTACTAATAGTTTTTGGACAGGATATCATGTATGCATCTTGTACTATGAATAACCACTACACAGAGAACAATATGCAATATATTAATTATTGAAACTTTCCTACTCATCGGTTTTGAAACTGTCTCATTGTTATTTGTTTCTCAATAAAATTAATTAAAAAAAGAATGCATGTAGTAAACCATGATGGTATAAGCTTGTAATCCCAGCACTCACAGAGGCTGAGGCAGGAGGAACACAACCTTAAGTTTTGGCTGAATGTCTCATTGAGAAATTGACATTGTGCCAGGGGCAGAAACTCCTCAAGAGGAAGGAACAACTGGGCTGAGGGAAAGGAGAAAAGAAAGAAAAAAGGGGAAAAAGCATACACACACACACACACACACACACACACACGACATAGCAAGGATAATTGTATTACAAATTTCTATTGGTTTGTTAAAAGAAACAGTTAATGCTTACTTTTTTTTTTTTCTTTTTTCTTTTTTTGAGACAGGGTCTCACTATGCAGTTCAGGCTGGTCTTAAGCTCACTTTGTAGCTCAGGCTGGTCTTGAACTCACAACGATCCTCCTGCCTCAGCCTCCCGAGTACTGGGATTACAGGCATGCTCCACCACGCCCGGTCAATGCTTACTTTTTAATCAATCTTGCATGCTCATATTGGTAATCTGGACAACTATTTTGAAGATAACAATATGCAATGTAGTAACCATTGATGATGTCCTAACATCTTATCTTGAAATTCTGCATCATTTTAATGTTATTTTTATTGCTTTTCAAAAAAGTAAATGAAAACAAAGGCCCTAGGTCCAATTTCAGTGCTGAAAATAACATCAACCAACTATGTTTTGTGAGATACAAGAGAGAGGTAAAGTTCTAGTGACTTCCTAAGCAACGTTAGGTGGGTAGCTATTGTTAATTTTCCTTGAAGAGAATAGCTGTTAGGGAACTTTGTTAAACAGAATGAATTAGAGCTTTTCTGCTAACCCCAGTACCACACTTTGAGCCATCCTCAATTCTGTTCCACACGACTTACTTGGATTGAAACCTAAATAAAGCACTTCAGTTTGGAGGAGTTAGATTTGGAGAAACTCAATGATATATAATATCCTTGGTTATAATCAAGAATGATGATCTAAAATGCAATTGTAGTGAATAGAGAATTAACTAGAAAAATAAAGAGAAAATCTTGGCTACTGTAGCATAGAAACTATTTGATGCTGTTGCCTCAGTTTCTCTTCTCTTGGGGACAGATACCCAGCACTCAAAATGAAGGAAGGAAAGGCTTATCTAACTGACAGTTATTGGAGGGTTCAGTCCATACTCAGCTGGCTCCAAGGCAGAGAGGCACAGGGCAGAGAGCAGCCGTTCAAGGCAGCAGAACAGCAACAGTGGGAACAGAGAAAGCAAGTCTGTCTCTCAGTCTTACTCATGTTGCATTCAGGCTCTCCACTCCAGGCTGGGTGTAGCACTCACACCCATAATCCCAGCAGTAGTCAGACCCATAATCCCAGCCTTGGATCACCCATAATCCCAGTGGCTCATGAGTTAATCTCAAACTCTAGAAGTCCCTACCCCATGACTGCAGGAGGCTTTGGGGCAACAACTAGGCAAAAACCATAACAGCTATGTTACAAGGTGACTATGGTCTGAAAAACTCCATAGGCACTTTCTGAAGGCTGGAAACTCTTAGAATCTGAGCAGAATACTACACAATAACTTCATTGCCTTCTCATCTTTACCACCATCATCATGATCAGCAACATCATACCTCAATTCCACTCTTATTTCATGACAAATGTTCTGTGCTAGGCCTGTGGCTCAGGCATCAGAGTGACAGCAGCTAAGAAGACAGGTAGAATATGTGAGCCTCTCCATGGCCTACAGCTCAGCAGGGGAGGAAATGAGAGAAAGCAACAGGCATGGGTTGCAGCCTCGTGGGGATATCTGCATTGCTCTTAGAGAGGCAGTAGGAACAGACCACAGACAGCTGGGCTCTGGGGCAGGAACAACTATGATTAGAAACACGACAATGGATATTTTGCTCTTAAATAAGAACTCAGAAAATTGCCCAACCAGAGGTTTTTCCACAAGAAAATAATCCAATATGGAAGCCCATAGAAACAGAATACTATGAAATAAAGTGAGGACGAACAAATAATACAAAACAGGAGGATTAAATAAGATTCAGAAGAAAAACATGTCCCTCAGACACAAAGGGCCAAGACTTTTGAATTTACTATGTTAAGATGAGAGCGGGAAGGATCGCACTGTGTATTAGCCATGGTCTGGTTGGTGCCTCTGTACTCACTTCCATGTGGCTTCTGAAAACTTCGCTTGGATGTCGGGGCAATAATGACAGTGCTCGGATGGATAGAGAACACACAGAGGAAGTGATAAAATTATTTACCCAATAGACTATTCTTATCTGGAATCTCTTATTCTAAAATAAATGTATTTGGATCACAGGTTCAAGGCATTGGGGAAAGAAGGACAAATGTTCATAAGATGAAGGCACAATGAGTAGCTTAACAGATCTTCATTGCTGGCAAAATAAGCAAAGCACTGTGGGAAAATCAGGGGTGGGTTGTGTCATGTGAGGGAGAAATGGGTCCATAGGTTAAAAAAATAAAAACCATGAGAAAATACATAACACTCTAAGTGATCTAAGAGAGTTAACAAGTACCGCTCTGCAGGGTCCACAAGAGCAAGGACGGCAGGACATTCTGGAATTCAACATGACCACGATGAAAAAGGCATGAAGTGCAAATTTAAAAACTGTATTGTAAAAAAAAAGAGACTTTGTATTAGCTTTTAAAAATTGAAGTGTAAATGGTCTGGTAAGTATTTTAGAAATGCCTTATTTATTTAAAAGATGAATTAAAGAAAAGGAAAAGCACCAGTGGCAGACTGAGCCTTTATGGTATAGTCATGAGTTATATTGTTCCCCCAAAGGGGTGGAGAAGCCTAAACCTTCTCTTTCTATGAATTCTATATTGTATATGGAAATAGGGGCTTCTAGATGTAGTCTATCTAAAAGAGGATCACTAGAGTGTACCTCAATCTGATATGATGGTCATCCTTCAGAGAAGAGCACAGAGATACAGAGATAAGAAAGAATTGATGCAGATTTGGCATTGTGTTGCCACAAGCCAAGGAACAGCAAGGCTTGCCTCTGTCTCAGTTACTTTTCTCTCAACGCTGGGAGAAGATACCCAGCATCCAAAATTAAAGAAGGAAAGCCTTACTTATGTCACAGTTAGTGGAGGTTTCAGTCCCTACTCAGCTGGCTTCAAGGCAGAGCAGCACATGGCAAAGAGCAGCAGCTCACGGTGCTCAAAAAGGGCAAAGAGCAAAAAGAGAGGAATCGTGCTAGCCTCACTCCCCTCCCTACATTATGATGCAGATTATCCACCCCAGGGTAGGAATAACACTCATAATCCCAACATTGGATCATGATTTAAAAACAAATTCTAGAAACTGCTCCATGACTGCGTGAAACTTTGAGAGGACATCTAGATACAAACCATAACAGTCTCTAATACCAAAACTATGAGAAAGACATGGAGCAACATCTGCCTAGGACCTGCAGAGGACACGTGGCTCTGTCAACAACTTCCTTTCAGGCTTTGGCCCCCAAAATTCTCAGAGAAAAAAATATTCTGTTCATGTAAGCCACTTAGTTTGTAATGCTTTGTTATTTAACAGCATCCCTAGGAAAGTAAAAATAACTGAATACTTCAGTTATGAAACAGCTAGCACTCGAATTAAGGTAGTAGCAGCAAAAATGGAGAGGAGATATGCAATAGGCCAAGACTAGTTTTGATATGAGTAAGGAAGCAAAATTAAAACAGAAGGTTAATACAAGGAGTCTGTAACATGGAAATAGGGTGTACTCTCACATGTTGATGGACCCTCTCCACAGGCCTCCAAAACAGCCCTCACATACCATGAGGGCAGCAGGAGGATTAGACAGCTCTTCTTGTGGGAGCACTGGAGCCTCCAGGAGCCAATCGAGCCCTGAAAACTCTGTAGATTAACCTTGGACATGGCTTAGGGGGAGAAGTTCAGATCCCAGGACTCTGGCCTCCAAGTCAGGACACTCTGGCTTGTCCATTTTCTCATGTTTCCACCACATTTAAAGAAGGTATTCTAAATTTGTTGGAAGTGAGAAACTAGAAAGAGGACATCGAATCTATCTCTTGTAGAAATCTAGTGGTAATAAAAAGGAGAAAAATAGGAAAGCCTTGCAATGCAAAGGCAGAAAATTGGAGAAAAAATGCCCAAAACAGCATTGACGATGTTTCCAAAAAGAGATATTGTTACTCAGAGAGGTGGCATTTTGTCCTTTGTTCTGCTACTAGCCAGAAGAGGAGGAGAAAACCCAATCCTGAGACAAGAGCTCTGCTAAGCACAGTTGAGAATTCCTTCTCTGGTCAACAACAAAGCCAGACCACGAAGTAAAAAAGAAACCAAAAGAAGATTAGAGAGGGGAAATGAGAATGGTAGGAAAAGATATTTTTTAAGACAAAAGAATGAGAGAACAGCAGAAGTGCCTGTAGAGGAAGCGAGTCCTGTAGCCAGGGAAACAGCTGGGAGAGCTTCGAAGTTTCCAATGAGTGAGGGGCCTCGCAAGTGCTCATTGCTTGCACTGGCAGGTAGTGAAGCTCTCTTCTCTATTGTTCTTCTGGATTATAAATCACTGGCTCCTTCTCCGTGGCTTCTAAAAGGAAAGTGATTTTACCTTTCAGAGAGTTCTCCTGCCTGAAGGAGAATTCTGTATTCTCTGTATTCAATGCCATGTGGGCATTGTCCAGGCTGGTCTCGGCATTTTCCCCACAGTGACCTCAAATATCCCATCTTCCTTGTCCTTTCTCTAATGATAGAATAAGGGATGATCTGCAACAAGGGTCAGCTGAACAGGGAGAAACCTAGAGTAGAATGAGGAGAGCATTGCCACTGAGTGCCCATGTGGCAGCACGGAGTGGTCTGTTCCACAACAGTCACCTCCACCAATGAAGTGCTCAGCATGGGCCTGGGATACTGCTCTACATAACCCTGATAGCAACTCCAGCAAGACAGGAAGCTCTAATTTTAGAACCAGTTTACATACCAGGTCATAGTCACTTAGAGAGATTAAGTGATTTTTCCAGTAGGCACACCTTAAACCATGCAGCTGAGAGTCAAATTCAATTGTTTTGTTTTGTTTTGTTTTGTCTCCAATGCTAAAGAGACAAATGGAGACAAAAGGCTTAACCACAATGCCATAGAGCTGGTCTACAGCCCATGGGAAATTTGATAGTGTCAGGGTCTCCATCAGGTGCCTCCCGCACCCAGCTTCTAACCTGTTTCTGGCTACAGGAGTTTGGTCAACCTTTGCTTTCACAGCTTTTCTACAACCCTCACCCCTACCCCACAAAGGACCTCTGCACAGCTCCTAGAACTGGGTCAGAAGTAAAAAACAGAGGTGACAGTTGTGGCCACTCTCAAGAGTGCCCTTTGTCTTCCTAGCATATTGTGACTTCAACATTCTTTGTGTTTAATAACCTTGAGCTGACCCATTGTGAAAAATCAGTGCTTAGTAACCCTCAAAATTTCTAATTTCACACCTGTGGCAAAGGGATCAAAAAGAGCACCTTTAGAGCCCACGGTGGGAAAGGCATCGGCTTCTAACCTTCGGCAGAACTATTTTCAATACTACCAGCAAGCTGTTATTGGTGTTATTTAGGCAATATTTCTTCATTGTGGTGTCTATGTTTAGCAGATATATAAAGAGCAAAATGGGTTTTATGGCCTAAAGTGGCAAAGCCATGATATGTGGGCCTCTTCGGAGCAGCAAAAGATCAAAAGACCCTAGGAGACACTTCCTGTTTCCTGGTGACAAAGAGTCAAATTGCTTTCATCTGTCTGTGCATCAAGGGGAAATTCATGGCCACCCAGAATCCGCGGAGATCTTTCTCTGAAAGTTTCTTCTTGTAGACAAAGTATGGGAGGGTAGGGTAGAGGGTGAAAAAGTTTTCTTAAAGGTCATGCAGATTAGCTTCTCAGGAGCTGATTTTTGTCTCATTGCGGGTAGCACAGGCATTCCTTTCCTGGAGAACAAAGGGTTTTAATTAAACAAAACAGATATGGGTCTGGGTGTCCATGTATTTGGGATCCTAGGGCTCTGCGGTCAGCATGCCCAAGGGCACTCCAGTGTCCACTTGGTCCCTCTGCTTACCACTCCCACCCCCAGGGCGGACATAATGCCCCTCACTCAGGACTTTACACACTCACCACACTGGTGTATGCCCCTGCAGAGGCTGCCCAGTTCACATCCAGGTTTTCTCTTTTACTGACCACGTGACTTACGAGGTTCTTTCCCACTCCTCCGTCTCCATCGGAAAATGGAGGTAACAACAATGACAACGTTAGGAATTTATTATGATGAGAGGACCAAATACATAAAATAATGTGTCTCAGAACTCTGAACACGCTGAGAACCCCGATGAGCGGATGCTATTAGTACAGGAGCGTCGGTCCCCCAACAGTCAGCCTTGCTTTGCTTCAGAGCAGGCTGTGCGGGCTGTTAGAGGCAGTTCTCAGCTTATTTATAATAGAATCAAGGCCATCAGATAAAAGAAAATTTAAAAAAATAAATTGTTAAGTCTAAGCTTCCTATGCCTGTCCTGACGCAGATACTATCTTGTTTATATTATCTTTTAAACGGGAACAAAAACTCACTAAGTTCCTAACTGTAGTTTTCAGCTGCAGTATACAATTAAGTAGCCTGGAAGTCTTGTTCTCTCCTGTTCTCTTCTCCTCTCATAAGCAACACACTTCTCTAGTGTGATATATAGAAGCTTCTGGGGGGCGAGCAAGTAGATTAGTGGGGTGAGCTCCTGCCTGGCAAGTGCAAGGTTTTAGATTTGATTCCTCATACCAAAAAATTTAAAAAAAGAAACTTCTTGTTTCTTACAACACTCCACTTAAACTTTGTTTAGCATTTCATCTAAAGTCAGTCAGAAAATAATACAGACTTCCCAACTCCGATGGCCCCTTACCAACTCTGACTGTCTTAACTTGGCCTGCTACCTTTGACTTCTTGGTAGATAGAATCAGGGATGATGACCTCTTAGCCATAGTACTACATTACTCAAGGAATAGGGAGAAACATGGATCATCTTAATCACTATAGTTACTTTTAAGTAATTAGATTATAAAATCTCCACACTTGCCTCTGCCCTATTCTTTGTGCAGAATCCAACTCATTAAAGGCCTAGGCTAAACTTAGCTGGCATATCCATGAGTATGTCTGTAACTCTTTTCTAAAACCAAAATAATCCACTACTGTTTGTTTGGACTCACAAAAGAAATTATTGTTTAGATTTAGGATAGACCTTCAAGAGATTTTAGGAACATGAGAGGGCATTCTGGGCTTCACAGTGACTATGGCAGGGTGCTAGTGAGGTTTTTGGATTGGTTCAAGGGACAAAAAACATCTTGCATTTAGAAGATTGTGATACAGTGAAAGCTGTTATGTCAAGGTTACCTTTATTGAAAAAATAAATTATTTTTACTGCCTCTACAAATACTAACCAAGTCCAAGTATCCTAATCAACACCCTTCCCTTCCAGTTGAAGCCCTGCCTACCAGACACTTCTATCTACTCAGCCCTTTCTCCTCCTATATCTCATCTAGCCTTACAAAACAATCACAAGAGTGTTGCTGTTCCTCTGACTAAAGGAGAGACTAAAAGTTGCAGAAAAGAAATGACACCCACTCATCTTCTGATACAGAATCCAGTGCAGTTCTATCAACTTAGCACATTTTCGTGATAGTGATTTTATAGCATTACCTTGGTTACTAAAATTGTTCAAGGCTGAGTCTTGCAATAACAGAATGAGAATCAAATGAAGGAAAATAGAATAAAGAAAAACGTAGCTAAAGTGTATAAATGTAAACACCGAAGTATTGTGATTACATACAAAAGAAACTTTGAAAAATATCTAGATAACTGTCTGGGTTTAAGTAAATATCTTGATATAAAACATAGCATTCAGTTAAAAATCCATTATTTCTATGTTTTTCTTGTATCTGCTTTAATTAAAAGGTAACTTGAATATTAAACTTTCACATTCACCTTATTTACTTGGGCCTCTAGAATACGGCTGAATAATGTGGCATTCACAGGATACCATTGTGTCCACTTACATGATTTAAAATGTATCTCAATAGCCAAATGTCCTCATGACTCTTTGAAACCAAGACATCCTGTGCTTTAGAAGACCTTTCCTGGGAGCTTCCAAACTACTTTACAGATATCTCTTTATTCTCCTTTATTTTATAAATTAGGAAATAGATCAAATAGAAGTTAAGCAGCATATAGAGGTCGATGTAAATTACTGGAGGAACAGGGAAAGGCATCACTCTGACTCACCTGTAGTTAGTACCCAGATCAATTACCATTTCTTCAGCAGATTGAGCTGGCCTATGAATGGAGAAGGGACAATAAAGAGGTTTTTATAAATGAATCCTTCTCAAGGATTTTTTTTTTCACAATTAACTCTGATTTAAATTGCCGCTATTCGGGAACTCTTCCTGTCCCCAAATATCTACATTGGAATCATATTGCTGCTCTATGTATGATAGCTGGGAAGGACTGATGCACAGAAAATATTTGGAGCTTGAGGCTGAACATAAATTCCCTTCTGCAGTTGCCTCGTTAACGTGATTTTTCAAGGACATAAACATCCAGAGTATGTTTACAGTGCCTGAAAAAGAATTCCTCTTTGCTGTGCTAATCTCTCCACTTCTACTTGACATCTTGAGAAAGGCACCAATATTGAAAAATATTCTTTGTTACAGTTGCTTTCTCATTGCTGCAACAAATTACACAACACCTGGAACTTAAAGAAGGAGATTTTATTGTGACACATGGTTTTCTGAGGATTCGGTGCATAGTCGGCTGGGTCCAAAGCAGAAATAATAAGGTGGAAGGGCCTGGAATTAGAAAACTTCATGCCAGGGTAGCCTGGAACCAGAGCAAGAGAAGAGGGTGCAGGGACAAGGTTACCCTTGCAGGACTCCTTCCCGGAGACCTCCTCCAAACAGGCCCACTTCTTAAGAAGCGCACACTGTCAGCTTCTTAGTCATCAAGAATGAATCCACAGATGGGTGCAGCACCCCATGATCCAGTCACCTTTCCAACACACAAGATTTGGGGCGGGGGAGCATTTTTTATCGAAATAAAAATATTCTTAAAGGCCCTAAAGACAGTCAGTAAATGACTCAGTTGATAAATATCCACATAACCATTTGGTTACTGGACTGGAACTTTCTGTATTTGGAAGAAGCGAAAGATCATTAGTTGTGTATCTAAGACCTATGAGTCAACTGACTACTACCTGATTTTTTAAATAAATCCTTTTAGAATATAATTTACACATTAATATACATACAAATATTATATGGATTTTTATATACTATAAGGAACGAGTTGACTAGGTTAGAGCAGAAAGCACATCACCTACAAATCTAAAATACATAAATCTGTGCATACACAGAAGCAGTTGCCAACAACTGGTTTAATTGTTGTAGATGTGAACCTTAGCTACCTCACAGTGTTCATGAAGGTTAATTTCCAAGGTCTCCTGCAAAACTTTCCAAAGCCTCTTCCTTGAGACCACATAATTTAGAATCCAACTCAAGGTTGGACTTATTCCCTGAACAAACTTGTTTTATTAATGTCAAACCAGTATAATAGATGCTGATAATTCTGCAGAAAGTCCAGCCCACTTGCATCAGGTATAACAAGCTGGTTGAAACATATTTGAGGCCCTCAGTTTTCTCTAGTCTGCTCTAATTGCTACAGTACTATGATGCAGAACTCTGATTTACTGACTGCCAAGTCAAGATTTCTGAATTTCTTGGCACGAATTTGGTACTACAGTATTACTTTGATTATGACTTCTTATATCTGGCATAAATATATTCCCTTTGTGCATATTCTTCTTAGATGCAGTACAAAAAAATCATGACTCTTCCTTTTTTTTACCTCTTGCCTTTTTCTTAAGGAAAGCAGCTGTGAAGTCATTATTATGTTCATTTCCCACTGTTAACTGGCAGGCCCTTTATTTTTGTACATTTGGAACTCACCAAGAATAAAGTCTATTCCTTCCTTGAGAGCTTATTCTGCCATTCCATCTATGTCTTCCATTTGCCAACCTCTAAAATGTCTACTGTTACAAATAGTGTTGTGGCCTTTAAAAAGTGATCCTTAAAAATGAGATGGGGAATTAAATCTCAAAAGAGTTTGAAAAACAAGGACATGAATATGATATCTAAGACACTGAAGAATTTGCTAGCTTTTAAAACATAATTATCATTTTGGTCAATTGATACCATAGAATACACAGTTAGAAATAATGTTCTAAAACAAAGAAGTTTTTGTTGTGTTATGTGCTGTGGATTTAGGCAATTTTTATTTTTATACTTTAAAGAACAAAGGGCAAAAGTCTTGAAATGTGCCAGGATTTACATAATGAATTGCGTTCTAAATTTAGAAAATATATCAGACAATACAGAGTGATTCATGGTAGGAATTTGATGAATCCCGGAAAGGTGAGTTATTTGGTCTTTGTTTATAAATAAGCAAACATTTTTAGGCTCAAATATGGATAAGGGCCAGAAAAATTAATAAACAGACCTTCCGAAAGGTCAGAACAAGGGTCTAATTCTTTATGTTTTATGGAAAGATTCCTTTAATGTTCCAAGATTCATTTGGGTAACATTTTAACAGGCTGATAGATGTACTTGCTTTTTAATATCCATTATACTGAGTCACATAGAGACTATGGAAGGTTCAACATTCTCATGCTGATCAGTGTGTTATTTATTCATAGGCATGATTACTTCTTATGACAAGTTAGAGAGTTCTATCCTCTCTTCACAGGTAATGCTCTTCAATCACATGAGTAGACTCTAAGCTTGTGATTCTGGCTTCATGCTTTGAGTTGGGCAGTAACCCTGGGCTGTGTATTGAGTGGCCTTCTGGCTGCCTGGACTATGAACAAACACACTGAAGGGAGACAGATGTTTGTTTAGGACTGAATTATTGAAAGGGTTGGGCTTTCACTGTATCAACAGGTATGAAGGTCAGAAGGAGACAGTGCCAGCCACGGTGAAGCCATTGGTGCTTGGCAAACATGGACTTGATGCCTTAGTCTTATGGATTAATCATAATGCTACAAAGTTAAAGTTATCAAGGGAAATTCGGTGATGCATCCCAAAGGCGTAGCACACTTCGCAGAGACTAGATGGCGCACTTCCACGCTCACTGTGCCCAAGTTGAGCTGCTCTTGCAGTTTTATTCCTCACAGAATGCCTCACAGAGCTGAGTTCCTGGAATTTGCATTCAACAATTAATGACATTTATTTGAAGTTTCGTTTTGGAGAAAATGTCCCAACTGGTACTTCAGAATCTTTTTGTAATTGACCTGGCCTTTGGATATATCATATGCCACCACCAAGTCTAAGATTCCATATTTGATGGCCTTGCCAACTTTAAGTTCTCAAGTATGGGGTAACTTAACATAAGCTTTAACGTAAAAGAAGTAGAAAGGCAGTGCCCATTTTAGCAAATCAAATGGCCTGTGCTCCAAAAGATAAGTCCACTGACTTTGCTAGTACCTGCTGCAATCAGCAGGCTAGTTATAGCACAGAAGACAATAATGGTCTGTGGACTGGCCAGAGTGCAGTAGAAGTCAATACATCCACCCAGGAGGCATACAAAGTAAACATGAGTAAAGTTAATAATGAATACAATAAGTAATATATGCTAAATTAGTAAATAAAATAAAGGTAAAAGCTAATAATAATAAAACATCAATTCCCTATGTAAATTATATACTTCAAATATTTTGTAAGTATTAAATGAGTAATGTGTATAAAATGCTTAGGGCCATGCCTGCCAAAGAATAAAGCTCAACAAATGGTATCACATCAATTCATATACTCAGTTTTGTTAATTAGCTGGAGGATGTACAATGTAGTGACTAAAAGCACATAATTTGAAATTAGCAATGTATTAGCAAAGCTTGAGTCAGCTGTTCAACCTCTCTGAGCTTTCCAGTTCTCATCAGAGAAATGTAGGTAAAACACTGACCTCATGTTTACATTTATTCTGGTTCTCACTAAAATGATGCTGCAAGTGGTTCAACTGACACCACAGTCCTAGGTTAAAATCAGTGAATAGAAGCACTACATAATAATCTATGAAACCACTTTGGTTTTCTATCTCTGAAATGCTATTCATTCATTCATTCATTCATTCAGGCATGCATGCATGCATTTATTTGACAAGGCCTTATTAAAATTCTACTATGATTCAAGTGTTGAGTTCTCTCCTTGAGAATTGTGAATTATACATGTAAGAAAGCAATTGGAAAGCAAGAAATCATTGTAATGGTTATCTTTCAGAAATTATTTCTTTTCTATTAAGAAAGAGAGAATTTTATTTTTAGAAGAAGATAGGTTACCCTGTACATTTTTAACTTAGAGTAGGACATTCCAGATTGTTTTGTGGGAGGACAGAATTTATCCTTGTGTTAACTTCAAAGGTCAGGTATGTACCTCAATCCTCATTTGTTTCCATTATAAACATGTTGGGAATTCATAAACTTATATAATCTTTTGAATGCTCAGATTTAGCAAACAAGTCTGTGTCCACTCTGCTCACAACCTTGATGACGTGCCAAAATTCAATCACATTATCTGAAACTTTCACAAAGTGACTACTATCATACATCCAAACAAGCTTACAAAAACCAATAAGAATTCAGAAGCAATCATGTTTGAGATAATTTCTTGTTATTTTTTACCATTCCTTATGAAAGAAAATGATCAGACTGGTTAATGTTTTCACATAATAAATTGTTCATGAAACTTAAGAAGAACATTAACAAAACTGAAACTCAATTTTCCCTGGAAAGTGGCTACAGTCTGAGTGTATGAGTGAAACCAGATTATGGCTAAAAGCATGCATGTTTCAGAGTATAGCAAAGTCATATCCTATGAGTATATATATTTCTTAGCGATAGAACCAGTGTTACAGTGAATATTTTTTTTTCCTACAACATAATTGACTGAGCTGTCATTAGGCAAATAATGTAAATCATAATAAAGCTAAAGAAACAACTAATAAAAGTCAAGCCTTGGCCTGACTGACTACAAATCTAGTTCATTGTAAAATGTTGTGTATTTTAAAAAGAGACAATCATGGCTAGGCAATCTATTTTAATCAGTGCTCGGGATAGTTAGAATACTATTGGTTTAAGACAGGGAAAGGATGGATAGGACATATTTATTAAGGACACATTGTATGTCAGTCACAAAGACTATCCCCCAAATCAAGTATCAGAGTCCCCACCAGAAGACTGACTTTAAGGACAAACAAATTGAGGAGATTTGAGAATGCTTCCCCACATTACCCAAGCACTAAAAACACAGGAAACACTGTTGTGGCTAAAATAGTCATTTTTAGCCAGGTCTTGCTTGTTCCAACTTTTGGAACAAATGAGAGAACTGAGGTTAGGCAGCCCTCTCCCTGCCTACAGTCACTCTAGCTCTCTCAGGTAATCTCCACTGACTGTACCTTTTCCCCTAGAATAGAAAATATCAGATATTTTTTCTTCTGTTTTTTTTTCTTAGCAGAAATGTAAATTTTCAAGAAGTTAGCTTGCTTGTTGCCAATTCCTTCTTCTGAGTTCATTTTTCCCTTATATTCCCAGATGACTTAATTTCACACTGACAGAGAAGAGGGGGTCAAAGAAAATAAGAAAAAGAATCACTCTTCCTCCATGCAACACTGGAATAAATTCAAATCTGTGCAGTGGTTATATATTGTGTAGTTATAATAGGCAGGTATGAACCTGAGATTTAATGAGGACAAGCACAGCTCATGGTCTAAGGAAAATTTGCAAGCCCAGTCTCTGGGTTTGAGAGCACAACCCTGTTTTGTAAAACTTCTCCAACCATGCAGGAAGGGAAAGGGGAGCGCCTCCCCTCTTGTCTCCCTGAAAACTGAACTGCACCAACACAGGAGCCCAAGCGGGATGCACAACAGGAACTTGGGTGACTCGAACTTCATTTTTTTTTCATTATTATTAGCACTACCAAAAATATATGTACAATAAAAATAAACAAAAATTTAACCTAAATATATTTAAGAACAGATACTTTTTATCATGCTGACCTGAAGAAGGATTTAGGACAACAGAAAAGTTTTAGCATCTTTCAAATCACATGGTATAAGAAAAGAGAAAAGAAAAAGGTAGAGGGGAAACATGCAAGTGCATAAATAGGATAGCTGAGGTGACTGTAATGAAACTCTCCATCAGTCTTTTGAAAATATCAATGAAAGTGTAGAACTTCGACCTTGAGTAGCTCTGAATGTTGATAGCCATGATCTAAGCAACTACATTGAAGACAGCAATGTGTAATACAAAAAACATGCTTAAAGACCTGACATCTTCGTCTTCTAAATGTGTACCATTTCTAATGTCAGATCAATTATTACTATACACTCTTTAAAACAAACTTTAAAAAAAAGACACAAGATAAGCAAGTGGCAATATCCAAACACATGTCCAATCTTACATAACTATTTGTGCTAATCTGAGCAACAGATTTGACAATAAAATAGATAACATATCAATCTTTGTTAATCAGCTATTCTTGGTTTGAAAATCTGTAACATATTTACTGTTGTTTGTTGTCCTGTTTCTTCCTTTGTTTCTCATTTTTGTTCTTGCTTTGCTTCTACTTTTCAAAATAAAATTACATTTAAAAAAAAAGAATGAACAAAACACGTTGCTGTAGTTAGCTACTCCAAAGGCTTCGGTTCTACAGTCAGTGATGCATCTATTTCCACAGAGAAGACCTCCGAGCTCCAGGGTATGATACCTTGGACATTTGATCTACACCACAGGGCTTTAAAATTATCCCGGTGACAGCAATATGATTCTCTGGCTTACTAAGTAAAGGATGGAATAAAAGCAGTAACAAATGCTTATTTTGTTCCCTAATGAAGTGATCACTACCTTTTAGGAGCTATTACATCAAACTCTATCAGGTATTCTTAAAAGCTGTGTTAATTCTTTCCATTCATTTGCTAAATAAAGAAGGAGTACCTCAGGAGACTCTGAGCAAATGCTCCATTTTTGCAGCTCACAGAATGGATCTAACTCCAGCTGGAAGGATGGAGAGAAAGTGTGCTCACCCTTGTCACATTTGTCATTCTAACTGTGGCACCAGCCACAGCATGTAGGGCTGGCTTCCACTCCCAAGTGTTTTATCTCTATGTGTAACTGTCTCTCATCTGAATGTCATTCAAAGATAATCCTCTGATTTTCCCAGATGTACTTGTCAGGCACACAAAGTCGACACACAAACCCTTCA
This sequence comes from Ctenomys sociabilis, assembly GCA_004027165.1. Classification (NCBI taxonomy): domain Eukaryota; kingdom Metazoa; phylum Chordata; class Mammalia; order Rodentia; family Ctenomyidae; genus Ctenomys; species Ctenomys sociabilis. The sequence goes on from PVKA01008326.1 coordinate 43,026, forward strand.
GTGTATCCCTACAAACTCTGTGAAGCATCAGTCTCTCTTTAGCACTAGTAAAGAACTACTTGAGAATTAGTCAACCCATGTCTTAATTTGTGCATAGAGACTCTGCTGTTATTCAATTATATTTATTTTCTTAATATAATGGAAACAATTCCTGCACCTTCTATCTACACTTGGGGGACATGTCCAGCTTACCTTACTATTTTAGAACACTTGTACAAAATTCTAGAAACATAGCCGTGCCCTAATTAGGAATTTTTAACCAAGGTAAGAAATCATAGTTTCCTTTAATTTATTTTATTATGGCTGTGTTTGTCACTTCTTAAAGGAAAACTCTGCTCAGAAAATATTGAAAAAATAAACTATCTCAAGACCTTGGTTGTCTTAACTACTCAGAAATCCCCTAGTACGGAGCATTAACAATGATGTGGAGGCTGCATTCTGCATGTCAAGACCACTCACTGTTGAGCTTTCCCAGTGAGAAAACAGGCACAAGTAATTATGCTTGAATAAGACCACTTCGTCTACTTTTTTCCTCTACTATGGAAGTGTTTATTATAAACAAGGGCCAAGAGTACCCAGATAGTATATACAGATTCTTTTTTAATTAATGTAGAATTTAGACACTCTTTTTAAAAATTGCCTACACTTAAATATATACACTATAGAAAATAGAGTATCACAAGCAGAAAAAATGAAATCTATGAAGTTTAATAGCAGGTTTCCCTGAGTTATCAGATTATTTAGAAATAGATACTGGAGGCAGGAAAATCAACACAGTGATCTCAGGATGGAGATGTCTCCAATATTTCTGGAATGATTTGTCCTTTAAATACATATGAGACATGCACCACTCTGGATGGACAGCCATCTGGTGTGCCTAGGAAACATAGGGACAACTCAAACTTCAGTAAGTTTGCACTGGACCAAGGATAATAAACTCAGAAAAATAATAAACACATTTTCAGGATTGAAGCAAAGAAGAGAGCTTTAGAATAACAGTGGTCATCACCAAGGAAACTGATAACAATTTTTGAAAAGATGCCAACACACAACATTGTAAGAGAATAAAACTAACCTAGAAAAATGAGTTGTGTCACACAAGATTTTTCAAGGTGTCAGCAAACTACCTGCTCTAAGGCCCTACTGAGGTGAAGCAGGGCCACTTCCCAGTGCTTTTGTAGAATCATGAACTGGCTTATTTGCTATGGATTTGCCTTTTAGAAATCCAGACAAGTAGCGTATTATAAAAACTTGGCTGCTACACATTTCTTAAACAGAATATTAATGTGGGACCATTTCCCTGGCTCTGTCTACCACTGTCTTTGCTCACTAAAGACATTAAGTAGCTCATCTCAGACAAATATGTAACTACACTTAATCTGTGAACTGTAACACATCACCTTTGCATCAGGGTCCCCTCTCTTCCCAATCAGGAGTGTTAAACATAGAAGATGTTCCACATTTTTCTCCAATTTTCATCACTTTAAACTAGTGATCTCACCTGAGATAAACTCAGTTAGTAGTTCCCATTTCTTTCAAAGCTTTATCCCTCTCTATTTACCTCACTAAATTTTTTTTCTGCACCTCACTAAATTTTTTTTCTGCACTTGTCTTTTCCTTACGTATCTTAGAAGTGGCCCTAATTTAAACAAAAAAATATAAACTTTGTACTAATAAAAACATTCCCATATTTTCAAAATAATGTACACTTCAAAAATTAATCTGTGCTCAAGTGTTCCTAGAAATAACCTGAATTTTATTTCAGAAGACCTAGAAAACATCTCAGCCATCTATCCCTTTTCCTTTAAATGAGCAAGGCTTTTATTAAGTCAAGCAGACTCTAAAACAAAGTAACATTATGTGATTTAGTCATTCTTCATGTTGCTGTATTATTAGTGTCGGTTATACATCCAGGCTGGAATAATAAATTACCATGGGTGGCCAGTAAAAAAAGAAAATTGTTTCTCACAGTTCTAGAGTCAGGGAAGCCAGAGATCAAGCCACCGACAGGCTCGTGGTGTAGTCAGCGTCCTCTTCCAAGCTCATAGCTGCTGTCTTCAATGATGCCCTCCAATGGTGGAGGAGTGAAGGGTTTCTCTTGACTCCTATAAGAGTCTTGTTCATGAAGACTTGCTCTCAAAACTTAATCACCTCCCTGTCTCCTAATTTCATCATCTTGGGGTTGGGATTTCAACATGTGAACTTGAGGGAAATACGAGCATTTGCATCAACAGTTGACTCTGCTCATGACCCATAAGTTCTTAAACTTTCTGGTGTTAAGCCAGGCGTGGTGGCGCAGACCTATAATCCCAACACTCGGGAGGCTGAGGGAGGAGGATTGTTGTGCGTTCAAGACCAGCCTGAGTTAAAAATGAGCTTAAGGCCAGCCTGAACTGCATAGTGAGACCCTGCCTCAAAAAGACAAAAAAAAAAAAAAAACTTTCTGGTGTTAATTTCTCTTTGAAAGTTAGTTTATATATCTAATTAATAAACTGGGAAGCTTTTTAAAAACAATATTTCAAAATTGGGAGCTTATTGTAAAGCTCCATTAAATTATGAGTATTAAGTTCAGCTTTTGCATTTGACTCGAGCATCAAGATACTCGGTATTTTTCCTAGCATATTCACCAAGTTGGAGCTACTGCTAATGACTACATCAAAATAGGCATATCTGAAAGCAAAAACAAGAATTGAACCACAAATGTGAAGTGAGAAACATAAAATATGTTCAACTGCTTTATAATTATAAATAAATATGGAAATACATTTTCACAGAGATACTGCTTAAGAGATCAATTCAGTTGTGGAAAAGAAGAGAATAATTTGAAAGAACCATTAGTAAGATTAATGGAAAAACTTCATTCTCACTTTATCTTCAGAAGCCATAACCAGTGAGTAAATTAGACCAAACTTCATTGCTCTTGTTTGTATTTCATTCTGATCAAGGGAACTGCAGTAAAATTTAAAAAGCAGCTGACCAAATGAAGTCCAAATGAATTAATTATGGCTCCTAGTGTAACTTGTAGTTAATACAAATAAATGTCCTCTCCGGGTAGCAAATTTTTCACAATAAAAGTTAAGTTCTAACCAACACTCGACATGTTTTGGAAAAATGTCATAGTTACAGAACCCGTCTTAATAATAAGGCATTTGCTTCCCAGTTCAGGTTGGCCAGCAGGCTCTAATTATGATGAAAAAATCTTTTACATTGCCATCAGTGTCCCAGCATCCTATGTCCAAGATGCCAAAGTCAATGGAATGCTGAACATATCATGAACGATAAAGATTATTGTCAGCATACTTAGTAAATATGTGACTGGAAACTCTTCTAGAATTAAAATCCATAACAGAAGTAAATGCTATTCAAATTGTTGCATCTCCTCTGCTCATAGTAGGCAGCAGGTGGAATTCCTGCCCTGCACAGAGAAAGAGCCCATGTCACAGGAGTACCATTCATCTACCATCATGGAGACAGCTGTCAGAGATGCCACCTGCTGCTCAGAAGTACAGAGGTTCTTTCGTCATGTGTTATGTGTCTTTTCATCCTCTATGAGCTGTGGAAATGGATTCATTATGATGTGACCACCATGGACACAGCAAAATATATTTAGTGCTGAGTTAGGATGAGAATTATTTTCCCATAGAAATAAGAATATGCATGACAATTTATATAATTTTAGTATTGACATATGTAGAATAGTTTATGGACATTATATGTGTCTCTATTCAGTTTTAGAAATAAGCTTCATGATGACTTAAGAGATTTCACGTGAAAACTTCACATAAAATTCTCCCATGGTAAAATGGAGAACACACCACAGATTTTTATATGAAAGGGCTCATGGTTTTACCATCAGCCAATCATACTGACATGTTATTTTTCCTTCTTTGAGTCTGCCTACTTATATCAAAGAGTTTCAAACTTCAGAGAGCTGTACAGAGGAAAAATCAAATGCTATATCATAAATACTTTATGGACTAGAAAAGCTCTAACAACAAGTGTCCTAACCGATGTGCTACCTTCCATGTCTCTCTTCTAAGCATATTGCTTGTTTACCCTCTGTTGTGTTCAAAGCTGTTAACAGAGTCTCCCTCTGCTTGGGGTCCTATTTGAGAGCTTCAGTTTGGGGTCCTATTTGAGTTTGTGCATCATTTCTTCTGAGGACAGGCTCAGGGTGGCAGCAAAGGCAATTTAGCTGGTCTGATTGCCCAGAAGACATTTACTTGGGTATGGCTTTCAAGAAGTCAGTCATACAGAGAAGTGCAAAAAAAAGCAATAGTAGAAATTAACATAGCTTGAAAGCATAGTGCAGTGAAAGGAATTCTGATGAAGGAAAGTTGAGGAACAGGTTAGAACTGCTTGGAAAATTACAATTTTAACTACAGAGCATTACCTTCAAGCAAGGGACATGAGGGATTTATATTAATGTATACCAGAAAAAAAAAAATACTGCCAGAAACTTCTCAAAGAGAAGGAACAACTGGAATGAGGGAAAGGATAAAAGAAAGAAAAAAGTAGAAAAAAGTAGTATATCCTGCATATATACACAGGATAGCTTGGATAATTTACTGCTTATTTCTACTGGTCTATTGAAGGGAAAAGTTACCGTTTACATTTTTTGTCTTCTTTTGAATTTTTTTGACTTGCATGCTTATAAATGGTAATCTGAACCACTAACTTGAAGACAACAATTTACAATATAACAGCTATTATTGAATTCCTATCATCATGTCTAGTGAAATTCCGTATCATTAGTGATGTTTCTTATCTTTTATTATATAAAAAGAAAAGGAAAACACAAAATAACACCCTGATTATACCCAATCTCGTTTGATCATGGAAGCTAAGCAGGGTTGAGCCTGGTTAAGACTTCGATGGGAGACCAATTAGAATACTGGGTGCTATGGGCTAGAGAGAGAGAGAGAGAGAGAGAGAGAGAGAGAGAGAGGAAGAAAGGAAGGAAGGAAGGAAAGAAAGAAGGAAGGAAAGAAGGACATCAACTAAGTGGTTTTGAGGGTTAACTTTTGTTCCTCACATATTGAAATCATTGCCTTTAATTTGAGTTACTAAGCAGGTCATAATAGAGGCAGCCACAAAGACCAGCAAAGGGCCAGTGAGGTACCTCAGTAGACTAAGTGCCTGCTTAAACAAGTGCAGAGACTGGGGTGCAATTCCCAGGCACTACAACCTGCACTGGCACTGCCCCAGGTATGCTGAGCTGAGCACCAACTTTGGGTATACTGGGGAAGCTGAAAATACGAGTATCACCGTGAGCCTGAGCTGGTAGTGTGACCCTGTACTAAATACAAAAAAAAAAAAAATACAAAGAAAGGTACATTGCATACAAACACAATTCCAAATGAGCACTGCCAAGACAGATCCCAGCAGCAGGTACTACAAATCAGGAAACCACATTCTCAAGAAAGTCTCCTTATTAATGGGAAGTGCACTAATTGCCCCATCTATAGTAGCAGTCATCAAACTAGACCCAAAGCCTAGCACTGTTCCTATAGATAAAACTTCTTGGAACTCAGCTGTGCCCATAGGGTTACCATGGCCAGTGGCTGATCAGTGAAACAAGAACAAGGCTGAAGTGAGATGGCAGAAACAGAACAAGCACAGCCTAAAACACCTCAGGTAGTTGCTGTCTGACCATTTAAGAAGAGTTAGCAGACCTAATGTACTATGTAAGTCTTACAGTAAAAGTAATCATGAATTAGAAGTTGAAAGAAGGAGGATTGTAGAAGTATTAGTGTAGAGGACTTAAGTACTATACAAGATGTCCTGGGTTGGATCCTTAGCACTGAAAAGAGACAATGTTGGCAAGGGTGATGTAATAATCCCATGTAGTTGTTCTGTGTGTTGCCATTATTTAATGCAACCTGTGGATAACTGTGATGAACAATGTGCTGCCCCTGAGGGAGAATGCACACGCCATGAAAACAGGTGTCCTGTTATGGTGAACAGGTCTCCACGCTCTGCACATCTGAGCTCGAAACCAGTCAAGTACACTGTATGCATGCATGAATGTATGCAAACGAAAATCATTGTTCTGTATAACTGATATGCACTAATAAAAAGTTAGAGAATTAGGAGGCCTTAGGGGTCTTTAGAATATTAAAGAAATTCTTTGATGGTATGATCTGTAAAACAAAAATAATCATGATCATTTCATACATATATAATAGACATATATACATATATGTCTATCAATAAATATATGTCTATCAAATGTATTTTTGTTCTCTCTCTAGGCAGATTGGAAATAGCTGTAGTAACTAAGAAAGGAGAGTGCTATTTGGGGTATATGGATTTAGCATTTTTCAAAAGAATTTACACAACTGTGACTCTTTGCCAGGTGGAGCCTGGTATATTTTAAGCATGTGAAATGTCTTAGTGTTATCATGGCTTGCTGCTATTACTTACATATTTGTAGGATTTCCCCATCAGTTTCATCTCTTACCTCTGTTCACAAGCTTATTTGTTCTATAGTTCTAGTTTTGGAAGCAATGTCCTTATTTATGTCTGTGTGGGAAGATAGCTGCAGATGTGTTTGTCGGTGGATGCAGAGTTTTCAAACAAAAACACAATTTTGCCAAACACTTCTTTTGTGCACCAAATTGCTTGCAAATGAAAAAAATTGTGAACCAACATGACAATTTTTTTTTTTTTTGTCTTTTTGAGACAGGGTCTCACTATGCAATTCATCTGGCCTTAAGCTCACTTTGTAGCTCAGGCTGGTCTCGAACTCACAACAATCCTCCTGCCTCAGCCTCCCCAGTGCTGGGATTACAGGCATGCGCCGCCACGCCCGGCTACCATGACAAATTTTTATCTTTAAAATTTTTAATATTTCTGAGGTTAATGGTACCTACCGGTAATCCAAATCACTTGGGAGGCTGAGGCAGGGTAATCCTAAATTCAAGGCCAACCTAGGCAATTTAGTGAGACCCTTTCTCAAAAAAGGAATGAAAGATATACCTCAGTGACAATTTGCTTGCCATAATCAATTCAAATCTTAGTACCTTACATATGAGAAACAAGTGATATCTTCAGTTTTGCCATTAAAGCACTGCTAAAAAAAAAAATGAATATTTTTCCTGCCTGGGGCAAAGGAGGGACTCAACAAATCAACTGAATTAATCATTTAACTCATTGTGATGTACGTCAGCCACATATAAGGTGAAATGGCTTTGCAAAATCCCTGCAAACCCATCACTTCCAACATTAACTCTGTTAGTTGTGCCTGGAGATAAGATTACTCTTTTCCACACTGCTTTGCATCTTTCAGATTAACCTGTTTTTTTTGCAAGTGTCACATGAACAATAATTTCAAACATCTTAGTGTTCACAAACTGCTTTGAAAAACACATTCAAAGGTTAAAGTAAGGTTTCAGGGTGTGCAAAGGTGGGAATCATGGATGCAGGCTCACTGCATGGGGTATAAGACTCTTCCAGCAGAGGCAACAGGGCGCACAAAGCTGAAACATCACCAGCTACTGCTGGGCCAATGGATGGGAACAGGAAGAAATGCCGCAACCTTGCATGCGAGGAAGCTGGTCCAAGTTAGATTCCAAGCCAAAAAGCACTACGGTTGTCCCTTGAAGTATTTTGTTCCTCTTTTCTGAAGCTGGAGTAGTCTTAAGATGCTGTTTTTCTGCCTCTTTATTCATTTTAATTGGCATACAAAGATATTGCTAGAGATCTCTTGATATTTTAGTTTTTATTGCCTAAAATATGCTTTCAAAATTAGAAAATGCGAGCTTAATTTTGTAACAGCTGAAGAAGAGTTTACAACCTTAGAAGTCATAGCTATGTGATTCTGAAATAACTCAAAAACTATTTTAAAATTTCTCTTCAGTCTTCTTCCAACAAGGAGCACTTTCCCAAGGGAAAAGCTTCTTAACAGAGAAAAGTCTTAGGAGAGACATGGAAAATTAAAACCATATCATTGAAACCTAAAACTCATGCAAACACATTAAAAGGAAAGTGAAACTTGTCACCCAGACTTACATGTTCACATTTGAATAAGAGAGAGATCCTTCACAGGAGTCTGCATGACCCACTGACATAATGTAATCTATGGACACATCTGATCACATCTGCCTGCATTGTCATCACAGGGATTTATCACTGTCTGCGATTGAGTTGTTTTGTGTCCATGTTGTCACTGATAGCTCGTTATTGCTCATGTAAATAGAGATATTGCAAGGTCTGGGCCCTCTGTCCTTTAGCTCCTTTAGCTCAGAGAGATACAGTGGATCTTAAAGGATATGTGAATGAATGAGCTATTGCCTGGCCATGTTCCCTCTGGTTGACATTCAATCCTTTTGGGATGGACATCTGTTAATTCCAATGAACTCCTGCTGGTCTTCCACTTGAGGGCATTTTCCTTCGGAGTCTTACAACAGGTTTCCTGTTAACATTTTCTGTGAGAAGCCATTTAAACATTCTAGGCCACTAGGTAGATACAAGTCTTTTACTAAGTACTTTTATTTAATAACCAGAATGGCCCTAGATTACATCTGATAATAACTTTACATACAGCAGTGAAAAAAGTAAAGTGATTCTCCCTATCCCCCAAGATTATGAGCTCTTGTTTACTTGATCCAGAAATAAAATGACTCCAAACTCCTGGCCCAAGAATCATTTTACTAAAGCCAATGAGGTACCATCCTTATTGGGTAAAAGGATGACACATTACTGAGTGCCTCACACTCCCAGGCACTTTGTTCAGTGTTTATAGAAGACAATGCATATGCCCACACACAATTCTTTTTCTGCATCTCTCCTTCCTTACAGGACCTCAACTTCCAGGTGAGCAGTACATCAATAGTTCCAGAGCAGAATTCCAGGTTCTGTCTCACACAAACTAATTAAAATGTAGCAGGTCCCTTAATTTTGTTGGTGAAATGCTACCCATGTGACAAACATAATTTAGTCCTGTTGAAAGGAAGAGATAAATAAGTAAACATGTGCCCTGTTTCTCTCCATAAAAAGGTTCATCCTTAGAATAAAATTATTGCAAGAGTGATAATGTCGCTACTGCAGAGAGTCAAACAGTAAATATTTCAGCTTTGTCAACATGAAGTTTCATGGTTCTCATTGAAAAATACTCAATTCAGTCATCGCAGTTCAGAAGTCACCAAAATGGTATGGCTGTGTTTTAGTAGAATATTGTTTTCAAATGCAGTCTTGATTCCGTTTACATCACTGAGCCATTTTGACCCTACAGAGGCATAGATTACATCATTCCCTTAGTTCACCCAGCATACTCACTCCCTTTCATATGAGATGACCAACTTTCACACTATTCAATCCAATTTTAATAAGAGTTTTTAAAAATATTATTAAAGGAAAATACTATCAGTCTCATTAAATCAGCACTTCACACATCATATTCACACATCATATTCCGGTAAAATTGTTGTTATTCAACCTGCCGTTAAGATGAGCAAGAGAGACCCAGTATTTCAATGTAACTAATTGTCAGTATCAGTGGATAAACCCATATGTGCTAGACTTCCAGCTCTGGGAGACCTGAACACTCGGTTATCTATTTCTCAGCACTGAAGAAGGGAAGAATAGCTGTTGCACCGCTGTCTTATTTAAAACTTTCCAAAACCATTACTAGCATACCAAAAAGAAAGTGAATTCAGACAAGGGAATGCATGCTCACTCCACTTTTAAGGACCACAAGGATGTGTGTCCTAGGATGCCCTTGAACTTTTAGCTTCAAGCCATACCAATTTTCGGGCAGTAGCAACTGTTACCAGTTTCTACAACTGCAGCCACCCAAACCTTCTCACAGCAGTGGCCCTAGTCCACTGGACCAGTGGTCCCTGGAAAGTCACACTGAAACCCTGTGAACCATCATGACTGCCTAAGTCACCCGTCATTCACAAGCAGAAGTTCTTTGCTTCATTATGACATCACACAAGCACAATGAAGAGGCAGAGCCTGGTTGCAAAGGAGTCTGGGGAGTATATTTTCTAAGTCTTCTGGGAGGAGGGCCCAAGAGATCAGGAAGATTCCTCTTCAAAAAACCTAGTCAGTCTGTACCTTGGAATGGTTTTCATTTGTACCTTCCACTTCCAAGGAAGAATGAGGTCCTAAAGAGAGTTATTTTTTTTTTCTAAAAAGTTGGAAAGGACTATTTTCTCATCTCCAGGCCCATCTGTAGAGCCAAAATAATGACTTCATAGTAATTTTTCACTGTACACGTGAGGGAAAGTAATGCATTCACCATTGCAATAAAAGTGGTCCATGCATACAAATCTTGCCCTTGGCAAAATAAATTATCAAAGTCTGTGCCAGTAGGAAAGATGGCAGGCTCATGACACTATCAGCCAAGTTCTATAAAATGATAGGCTTTCTTTCATCCAAAAGAATTTGTATTTCATGGCTCAATATTGGTAGGGTATTGATCTTCAAAATGAGACAGGCTACCGTAAATAAATTAGATCGATATTTAATTGGCTTAGAATGTATCTTTAGTTATGTAAAGTAGATGGTGCTTTGCACAGGAGCACATTTCAGTCCTGCTAAGTAGAAGAATAGAACTGCTCTCCAACACAAAGAGTGCTCTGGGAATTCATTTCTAAGCTCTGTACTTAGCACACAGTACATATTTTTGAGTGAGAAACTCTGCTTTTCTCAACTTCCATTTCCACAACCTTGAAATTTGGGGATAATAGTACCGTAGGGTTAATGAGAAAATATGCTCAAAATGATTTTCAGTTCTTGGAGGTATACTATATATTCAGGGATATTGTTATTTATGATGAGATAGTGTCAGATGCATAAATTTGGGTTTTTTGAATAATTGAAACACAGGAAAATAGTGAATCTAGGTCAATGAAGACCTTTTTCTCAGGTTTCCTCTACTCTGAATAAAACATAAAGGAAATTTTTCTAACTTTTTCAGGAAAAATTGTCGACACCTATAATTATTTCAGTAAATTATCTTTTTCCAGGAGGATACAATTTTAGACTGAGTGCAGTGTCCTTTTAAAGAGTAGCAATTTTAATTGAATTAAAATTCAATTGCTTAAATTTCCAAGTTTTCCTCTGGCAATAAGAACTGTTCATAGGTAGATTAGAGAAGCTCTGGGAATGTATATAGAATTCACTCCTGTGTATTTTATTTTCATCTGACTTTACCAAATTTCATATGAACTACAAAAGAAATGTCCATAAATTTTATGCCCAACAAGATTACTGTTGTATCTGAAAATAAGAGAGATGACCTGACACTTGATCATCCAACAGAGAAACAAAGGAATGACTTCAAAGTCACACAGCAAAAAATGCTTTTCTATAAGCCAACAAGTAGCCAAGACATAATTCTCTGTAAACTTTTATAAAAATTCATAGCTTCTATTGAAAAAAATAATTACTACTGCATGTTCTATACTGATATATTCAATGAAAACATAATTTTATGATGTATTTACCTAAATATTCTATTTCTATACATTTGATTTGACCAAATATACTTTTAAAAAAAAACTCTTTTCATGTCAGAAACTATAGATTGAACTTAAATGAATTTTGGAAATTTTCCTGTCTTTATAATGAAAAGCAGATGATTTATTAGCACATTTGATTTGTACAGGTGGTTTGTATGCAGGAGTAATGGATATGTTGGTCCTCTCAAAGGATCTTTTAAGCAGCAGCTTCTTTTTTCAGGATTATTAAATGAAGTAACACTTCTGCCCAATCCTGTAAGGGATATAGGCAAAGAAAGAGAAGATACTTGATTGTCTCCTAATATGATCTTTTTCTTCATAAATGCTTAATTATATTCATTACATTATTAAGGATAATATCATTATAAATTATTTGTGTTTTAGAAAAACTAGTTCAGAGTAGGAGTAAGAAAGATAATATGCACCTGTTCTGGCCAGCTACTAGTTCTGTCTTTTGTGAACATCACTTTAAAAATCTCTGTGAGATGGTGTAGAATGGGAAGGGATCAGAAACTCATTATCACTTGCAGCAAAATAATGATCCAATCCTGCTTAACTTCCCACACCCCAAAACATGAACTATGGGTTATCACCCTGTATTGCCGACACGATTCACTGGTCAGCTGTATAGTTGGCTGTGTGAGTTCTAAAGGGAGGGCATACAAAGATACACTGGATGCGTGTAATGTTAAGAATTTAATAGAGGAGTCACCACACAGTGTTGAGAAACCTGAACATATAACAACTTAATTACATTCTAGAGGGTACCTTCTGGTGAGAAGCATACATACATACACAAACATGCAGGGCTAGCAGAAACCTTACACCTAGGAGCAACACTATGGAAAGGCATTAATGGCCTGGGGAAAGCATGGAAAAATGGTTAACAGGAAGACCACTACCATCTATTCCAGCCTTCAAAATAAGAAGACACCTGAGCAAGCATTCAAAATCTTGAGAATTAGTGAATGAGGCCAACTCAAGACGGAGGTCAACAGTCAGAGTGCAGGAGGAAATCAACCCACCCAGAACAGAAATTGAAGCAACTCCACTGTACAATCCATAGGCACTGGCTTCCAAGACAAAAAATCCCAATAGAGATTGCTTCTTTTAGTGTTTCATCAACACTTTGATAAGCTTTTGCATAATCAGTCATTTCCCAATATGGATATGATACAGAAATATGCTTTCATACTTGCAAATATTATATTAATCAATTATATTAATTATATTATTAAGGATATTATAATTATATATTACTTCTTTGTGTTTTAGAAAAAATTAATTGTGTTAAGGTAATAATATGCAAACAATACTTAACATGGAAGACTTTGTAGAGAAAAGAGAATCAGCTATGTTTTTAAAGCACAAGTACCTAAAAATTGAGAGGGAAGTTTTGAAGAAATGTGGTGGGAAGGCTACAATAAATGTTTTTTGTTGTTTTGTTTTGTTTTCCCAATAAATCTTAAAATGAGAAAAGAGCTTAGGCAAAATCTCCAATGTTTTTCACAATGCTCAAGAGGATGCTTATATATGATTTGCACATAAAATATTGAATTTGAAAAAAATCTTATCTTGAATTCCCAAGCCATTTGTAGAATGCAGTGTGGCACATTAATGTGGTAGAGGAGACATAAAACAAACAAGCAAACTCTCTATACAAACACCATGGGAGATAAAAAATAACCTAAAAGAACTTTTAAAAAATATATCTTTCTTCCAATATATGCAAACATGTATTTTCTGAGCAAGGACAGGATAAGTAGGCCAACTGTAAGATTCGGGAAACAATGTAAAAGATCATATCTGTGTCTCTAGCTACCATGCACAAACTAGAATGTCAACAGACAGACGTACAAGGAGACTATGATCAAATGTTTTTTGTTGTTGTTGTTGTTGTTTTTTTTTTTTTTTTTTTTTTTTTGCTGTTTTCTCCTCTTGCAGAGTAAATGATTCGAAGATTTACAAATTAAGCCATATCAGAAACATATAAATTAAAGAGAATGAATATGTCTTTCTTAAATTTAGGTTATGATGGGGTATAGGGTTTCATACACAGGAGGGTAGTTAGGGGAAGATGACACAGGTCAAGGAAGACATTTGGAAAGGGAAGCTATGGTAACTTTATTACTAGATTACCAAGAAGACTTTTGTGAAGAATCTGACTGAACAGTCAGGAGCCAAATGGCCATGTCTGTGATCAAGTGTTCCATCTTGCCTTTAGCAATACATACTTATTTATATTGCTTGTTTTATTTTAATTTTTGTATCTCAGGGAGGAGTCTACAGGGTGTTCAGGGTTTTACTACTAGACCGGACTCATAGTGATACACCTATTTACAGCCTCCCAAGAGCTGGGAATACAGGACAGTGCCACCATGCCCAGTCTCAATTGTTATTTTCTTGCACAGGGGGTGGGCAGCACAGCAGGCACAGGGATCGAACCCTGGGCCCTTGCATCTGCTTGTAGGTGCTTTAATCTGCTGAGCTATTTGGCTGGCCCTTACGTTGTTTAAAAGTACTCTTTTTTATGCGTTTAAATATTAATACTATAAGTATTCCCTCATTATTGGGTATGTTTGGTTTTGATAATTTTTAATAAGCAAAATAGTATAAGAAAACAGTGCTTATACTTGCATTTTCTGTGCAACTATTTCTGTAAGACAAAGATCCTAGAAGTGGAGTTACTGAAATAAAACATAACTGCATAAGCAAGCTTCAGCAGATCTCATCATTTTTCTCTCTGCAGAAGCTATACCAGTGGATCCCCACTCTTGATTTCTGTGAACATTTGTGGCCATGTATTTTTACTAATATGGCTTTACCAAACTCGTCCAAGAGCTCTTTTGAATTGTATTTTCTTTTTTAAGATTTATTTTAAAATGAATTATTTATTTATTTGGTATAGGGTCTCACTATGCAGCTCGGACTTATACTGATCCACCTGTGCCAGCCTCCCCAGTGCTGGGATTGCAGGCATGCACCAGCACACCAGGTTTCTGTGGCCATCACAGTGTATCTGGAGTTCCAGGGCCAGCATGATGCATGGTACCAAGGACTGAACCCTGGTGCTTGCCAGGTAGGTGCGTAGACCACTGAGTTATCCCTGACCCTAAATTGTATTTTCAAATAAATTTCAACCACTACCTCTTTTCTAAATTGTTAATTCATATATCTTTGGGTGGTCTTTTCTTATCTTTCCTGAACTCTTCTATATTTTCTTTATGCTTTTGTGAAAGTCATTTCTTTAATTAATTAATTTATTTATTTATTTATTTATGGGAACGGGGATTGAACTCAGACATTTGCGCTTGCCAGGGAAGCACTTTTTCTACTGAGCCATCTCCCCAGCCCAAAGCCAATTCTTTAAATTCTATTTCAATCTCAATATATTGGATCGCATTATTATATTAGTACATAATAAAAACTTTCATTGTTTTGTTAACTTTTTCATTTTCCAGAGAAATTTATTTTTAGGATATCTTCCATAGTTTTATTTCAGATAAGGAACACTATCCTGTATGTGGCTTCATTTCTGTTTGAGGACTCATCTTTTTCATTTGATTAAAACTTTTCAGTGACATCTCAGAATATGCGGAGAGGGCAGAGTCACATTTTAGTCTCAAAAAATGATATCTATTGTTTCAGCTTTCCTTGTTCTCCGTCTACCAAAATCAACTCTGCCGCTCACAATGTAGTTTCCTCCTACTGCTGCCTCGCAGATAACCTGCTACTTGCAAATGTAGCACATCTCTAATTACCCATACAACTTTCTCCTTTTTCTCAGAACTAGATCCATGAATGCTTCTGTGCTGTTCTAGAGAGAAAAATGCTTTTAAGTAACAATGAAGTGGGCCACCGTGATGGCTCATCCGCAGATACCATGCCGACGCTTGATGCAGTCATAGGTGAGGCCTCCGGGAGGTAGCTGTAGGTTGAGTGCGTGTTGCTGGGATAGAGCGTGCTGGAATCAAGGCCGTGATTACTAAATCCGCCCATTGATTGTCTTGGCGTAGTTTCGGGTGTGGATAATAGTAAGGCCAGGCCGAGTGTGAGGGCTATGTTCCCTAAGGCCAGGTAGCCTAGGTAGAATAGGAGCACAGGAAGAAGCTGTCCCCATGGCTCACTGTTTCCTCTGTGCTACTGCTTTGCTACGTTTCTCCCTCCGTGAACTGTTTCTGCTGTGCGATGTTCTTCCACCAGGCCACCCCGCCTTGGAGCAGCCAAAGACGAGCTAAGCCTCTGCAGACTGAGAGCTCAGTTAACCTTCCTTGCGTTAGCTTTCGGTGTCAGGTATTTTGTCTCAGTAACAAGAAAAGTAACTAAGACAACTACTTTTTTTACTAACATTTTCTAAAGGAATGAACATCTATTTCATTCATTTTTTTAAATGTATTTTATTAGTAAAAGGCGAAAGATTTATACAATCTGAAGAGAAATCAGAGTATAAAAATTTTTTATTACTAGATACTTGCAATACATAATTATTACATTTCTCATAGGGAGCTGTTACACATACATACATAATACATCTTGATTCTTTCTTATGTCCCCCTCCCTCACTTCTTTTCCATTCCTGCCTTACCTGCACTGGCCTCGTAAATTTTTCCTCTTATTTTATAACTAAAGATTGATGTAGCCTATTGGTCCAACAGAAAACATTTTATATCTTTATTTCTTACTTTTTTGGAGATATATACATCTTGAAGGAATAAGTGAGAATTGGTGGTTATGTTAAAATTAAAAGTTTTAAAGTATTTTTACAGGAAAATGTTTAACTATATTTTGCTTTGCTTATGGTAATTGGTCTGTTGAGATTATCTACTCTTTTTGAGGCAATTTTCACATGGAATTTTTCCAGAAACTATATATTTGACCTGGTTTCTAGAATTTTTTAAAAATATATTAATTATTTTACAGAAACATCAACCTTCTATATTTGAATTTTTTCCTTTTCTTTGTAATTATATTCCTTTCACTTCTTTATTTCAACTAAATCGTAAAGCAACTTGATATGATTCTTTTAAGCTACCACCTATTTTTAAGTTGTGTTTTAATTCATTGTTTTTTATTTATAAATTCTGACATTTTTCTTGCATGTTGCTTCTTATTCTTGCCTATATTTAAGTATAATACTTTATCTTAAACTCTGTTGTTTTCAGATAAATGTTTTGAGAATTAGAAAATTAATTCTGAATGTTGTTTTCATTGTATTTCATAAGATTTAATGAGAACTATCCTTATCAATCATTTCTGTTGTCATTTTGATTCACTGTGATTATAATTTGTATTTTTTAAAGATTGATTGATTGATGATTTGGATGAAGGGTCTCACTATACAGCTCAGACTCTCAGTGATCCTCCTGTCTCAGCCTGCCCAGCACCCAGTGACAGGCCTGTGCCACCATGCTCAGTTTCAGTGGCCCATGGTATGGGCCAGCATGGCACACAGTATCCACATTTGAACACTGGTCCTTGTAGTTGCCAGGCAGGCACTTAGACCACAAGGGTCTATATCTCACCAGCCTATAATTTGTATTTTTATATTTTATATATTTCTAAATTTTATATGGGAATATATTTAATTGTTCATTATTTTATTGCTTTTTTTTTATTCTGCTGTAATTTAAGGAGATAATCTGAGACAATCATGTTTCTTTTTTTTCCAGACCAAGAAAGGTTTTATTTTTAAGAGGAAATAAATACTATTAACACATATCCAAATGCCAGCACAAGGTTTCACTAGGTTTTGCAAAACAGAACGCAGCCGTCGGGCAGCAAGTGAGCAGGGGAACCACTGACAGAGGACCACAGCTGGTGCTGACCCCACCACACACATGCTTGGCTCGAAAGTCGCAGCAAGGCCAGGAGAAAGGGTAGGCAAGTGACCCCCGAGGCCCTTCCCCTACTCTGAGGTGCTCTCATTCTGCCAACAAGAATTAAAGGAATTGGTGAATCATTTTACAAAGAGCTTTAATATCAAAAAACACTTCCAGAAGTCCAGATCAGATCCAAGGCAATGGCTGCAGTTCTACAGGGAAATGGGGAGCCAGATTTCACTGGACAGAGGACACTGCTCTAGTCACAAGTGCTTACAGCAGGAGACAGGACATAGGTCTCAGAAGAGGCTGGTCTTTGATGCGCAGGAACTCCTGCTCCTTGACCTCGCCATCTCCATCTTGGTCAGCTTCGTCAATCGTCTCCTGAAGCTTTTCATCGGTCAGGTGCTCGCCCAGCTTCCTAGCCAGATTTCTGAACGATTTTGTCTTGGTTTCATCATCATCAAAGAGCTTAAAAGCTTTCAGGATTTCTTCCTTGGTATCTTTCTCAGACATTTTCTGAATCATCACGATAAGAAAGTCACTGAAGTTCACTTTGCCTGTCCCCTCTTTATCAGTTTCGCTTATCATTTTCTTGATTTCTTCTTCCTTCGCCTCAAAGCCCAGGGCTCTCATTGCCACCTTTAGTTCCTTTACACCGTTGGTTCCAGTCCCATCTGCATTAAAGAGATCAAAAGCTGCCTGGATTTCCTGTTTCTGCTCTTCAGTCAGCTCTGGCTTAGGACTCTCCTTTTGCTCTGAGCATTTGACCCCATGTTTGTCTCTTTAAAATTGAATGCCATTGTAGCAGATTCCAGGGCTGTTGTTAAGGTAACAATCATGTTTAATATTTCGTCTATTTTGTCTTTATCCAGATGATCGCAATTGTCTTAGTTCACAGTAAAGTACTTGTAGGTGTTTCAGCAATGTACAAGGCAATGTATGTGCTTAATTTGAACTACATATTTCTATGTCTAATAAATATTGTTCATTGGGCCTTTTTATTTGTTTTTTGGTTTTTGTTTTTCTTTTTGTATTTTAAAGAAGGGACTATAGGGTGTTCAGGGTCTCACTACTAGATCAGAATCATGGTGATCCGCCTGTTTACGGCCTCTCAAGAGCTGAGATTACAGGCTTGTGCCACCACGTCCAGTCTCAATTGCCGTCTCAGAAGTGCATGATACTTCTTAATACAAAATTAGAATTACAGAAGGAGATCTAATAAAAACTAAAACATATTTTTTGAGTTTCTAATCTCAACTTGAAGTCCCTTTTAACAATTTAGCAACTCTATTTCTGGAGTTCTTTGTGGGCCTTTGGAAATGCATGCATTCAGAGTAGTCATTTTGCCTTTGCATAAGCACTTGCCATTTTGTTTTTACATAAACAGTTGTAACAGGCACAGTGAGTTTTCAGCTGTACGACTGGCTAGTACCAGTGTTGACAATCACTTTCATGCATTAGGGAGAAAAACAAACAAAATCACTGGATGCGGCAGGTTTACACATTAGTGGGGAAAAGTAAACAATCAGCAAAATAAATCATATGATTCAATCACTTAGGATATGGTAAATGCTATGAAAAAGGAGAGTTGAAGAAGCAATAAGAAATGTGTGTAGTGTTGAGAGGTGCAAAGCTACGAAGAACTGTCAAGTGAGGAGCACTGGAAGAGGGAGATTTGTACAGAAACTTGTGGCAAAGAGTCGAAAACTTGATGTTAACACTTAGTAAATCCTGATTTTTTTTTAATTTGCACATAAGGGGATCCTATTCTTCTTATTGTTCTTTAATATTCTAGAACACTTTAATGCCTCTTCCTGGGAAACCATTTAAGGGGTTAATAGCTAAAGAAACTATTGGGTTTTTAATTAAAAACCCAATGAACAGGGCCGGCCAAATAACTCAGCAGATTAAACCACCTGCAAGCAGGAACAAGGGTCAGGGGTTCAATCCCTGGGCCTGCCGTACCAACCCCGCCCCCAGGGTGCTCTGAGATGGCAACTGAGACTGGGCGTCGTGGCACATGCCTGTGATCCCAGCTCTTGGGGGGCTATAAACAGGCGATACACTTCAAGTCCAATCTAGTAGATAGACCCTAAATACCCTATAGCCCCTTCGCTAAAATACAAAAAAAAAAAAATTAAATAAAAAATAAAAAATTTTAAAAGTTCTATTTGCAAAATTAAAATGTTTTAATAAAGAAGAAATAAACCTCATCTTTACTGTAGGTGATGGTGTAATCCAAGAGTTCAACTATGGAATTAAAATGCTGTTGCTAAAAGAATAGATTTTCAAATTTTGGAACTAGACAGATATATATTAATTCACTCATTAAATGTACCACATAATAGGAGAAGCTTTTTCAAGTTCAGAAAGAGATAGAAGGGCCTAGGAACAGCATCTTGGGCCATTAGATAGAATGGGTGAAACCACTTAAATTTTTACCTTAGGTCACAACGGAAAATACAGATAAACTTATGGACACAAAAACATTAAATCATCACAGAGAACATCATAAACAAATATTTTATCCAAAACTATCTTGGAAAATATCTTTGAATAAATATAAATTTATCGGGAAGAGAACATCATTGAATCAAAGTTACATGTGATGTGACTAAAACAAAAAGAATCAAAGTCTACATGAATCAAGATCTCAAAAAATTAGGAATTGGGGCCAGGGACATAGCTCAGTAGAATAAGTGCTTGCCTGGAAAGCACAAGGACCTGAATTCAATCCCTGGTTCTGAAAAAAAAAAAAAAATTAGGGCTGGCTTAACCATTAACCACCGAGTATCTGATTCAAAACAGTTGAAGAACACACTTAGAGAGCTTCCTTGTGCTACGTGACCCTATACATAAATAAACATTCTGCAGTTCAAAACTAAGACCCTTACAGAATCATGGCTTTGAAATTAGAAGAGAACAAAACTTTGTTTAAACTGAGGTTTACCACATTTATTTTTATTGTAGTTAAAGCAAGAATGCTGGTTCAAGGGCCGGCCAAATAGCTCAGCAGATTAAAGCAACTGCAAGCAGACTTAGGGGCTGGAGGTTCGATTCCTGGGCCTGCAGTGCCAGCCCCACAACTGGAGAGGACTAAGAGGGCAATTGAGAGTGGGCATGGTTGGGCATGCCTGTAATCCTAGCACTTGGGAGGCTGAAAGCAAGTGGATCACTACAATTCTGATCTAGTAGTGAGACTCTGAACACCCTGTAGACCTTTCCCCAAAATACAAAAAGAAAAAAAAAAAAAAAACAAATGCTGTTCAACAATAGATCTGCACCAAGGGACCTGTGACAAGAGGTTACTCAATTGCCCAGACCTGGGAGAATCTGCTTCTGTAACATCTCTGTCAATAATAATTAGCCCTTTCTGAAAATGGGTGTTGTAGCTATACAATCAAAATGACTCGTTAAGGGAGGATGTAATTTGCCTTACAGAAAGCCATTATCAACAAATAACTGCTTGTGGTGGAAAAATACAACAAAGCATTGCACTTGGAAGGGATAATGCCAGCCAGCGGTACCCCAGACCTAGACTGGGACTTTTATAAGAAGTGATCATGTTGCCAATTAGCCAATATTTTCCCAGGTGGTGACACTTTGAAATGGCAAAATACAAAATTGGGAAGAGAAAACAAATTGCTGTCCATGCCCTCCCTTCCCCTCTTTCCACTCCCTACCCCCACTCCAACAAACTATACAAGAGAAAACCCAACAATCCTGCAAGAGGGATGGTTCCTGGCTCCCTTTCATAAAAGACCTGGAAATAATATAGCATCAGTTTATAAACCAGACAGTGCTCAGCCTGCTGTGTCAACATAGGAAATCAATCCAGGAGTCCCAACCCTGCTGCGTGGCTTGTAGAGCTGTTGCAGAAATCAATCCCAGAGACCAATAAAAGGGCATTGCTATAAGGTTAAGGAACGCATGCCTCAAACATCAGTCTCTGAGCCTGAATCCCCTGGGACTGCACTATAGGTTCTAACAGTAGATTCACAACGGAAAACCATCCTGTCCAGGATGCTGTGAGGTGATTGCCACTTTTTATCACAGTAAAATTTTGAGAATGTATTGTGCGTGAATACTGAGCTCAGGCTTTGCATGCGTGCATCTCATTTTCCCTAGTCACCTCTTGGGGACACGCTCCTGTTGCTACCCTTCATCCAAGGGGACTTAGAGAGGGTAAGGTGTTGGCTAGAGTACTTCCCACTAAGTGAAATCAGTCTTTTTTAGTCTTAAATTTAGAACATAAAACTTCTGTTGGATCGTTCTATTATGCTAAAGCTGATTTAACAAATGATGCACACTGGTGACTTAACAGAAATTTGTTTTCCCACATTCTGGAGGCTAGAAGTGTAAGATGAAGGTGTTAACTGCTCAAGCCTCTCTTCTTTGCTTGCCTTTTCCCTTTTTCTTGCCATAATCTTTCTGTTGTGCACTTTTATGTCCTAATCTTTTCTTCTCACAGGAGAAGCAATTGTTTTGAAGTACTACCCACCCTGGAGAACTCATTTATCCTTAATTCCCTCTGCAAAGGCCTCAAGTCCAAACATGCTCACATGCAGAGAGGCTGGGTAGGTCACAACTTCAACATAGGGTTGGGCAAACGGTACCTTTCAACCTATAGAACAACCACCGTAACCTGTAAGTCCCTTAATCTAATAAATCCAGTGTTCTGCCAACTGTCTACAAATAGCTGATTATGGATAGAAAAGACTTGCAGTATACTCACTGGTTCACCTTGCATCTTTCTGACACTCAGAGTAGTTGGCATTCCTCAGCACTCATATGGCAACTCTCCACTCCAATAGGTCTCCAACTTCCGGTTGTTGCAAAATCACCTAGAGAGCTTGCAAGAGGATGGCTGAGCTACACCCCAACGTCCTGATGTGTGAAGTGAGTCTCAAGAACTGACAGCATTATCAACTTAGCTAGCCCGTGCTGCTGGGCTAAAGACCACCCTTTAAGAGTCACGGATTCGACCTTTTCCCAATCCATTCTCTGGGTGACTCACACCTCTGTTTTTTGTAAATCTCCACCACATGCGCCCTTGTCATCACTTTGAGCTCATGATCTTTCCATTTGACTAAAATAGATGAAGAAGTTAGCCCAGCCACAAGCATCTGGATGCATTCTGCCTTCTGGATGTTTTGGAAGTCTGCGGTCTTCTTAGAGTCTTTTAAGATTGTGTAAAGGTCCAACCAGATAGCTCAGTGGACTGAAGCATATGCTTAGACAGGTGCAGTGACCAGGATTCGATCCTTGCCTGCCATGCTAGCCCAACCCTGGGGTGTGCTGAGACAGCATCTGAGACTGGGTGTGGTGGCACTTACCTGTAATCCCAGCGCTTGGGAGGCTGGAAACAGAAGGATCACTCCAAGTCCAACCTGTGTACTGAGACTCTACACCCTGTACTAAAATACACACACACACACACACACACACACACACACACACACAAAAGAAGGCAGTATAAAGGTTCTGGTCCCAAAGGAATGAGGAGCCCTGTAACCACGGCTGCCTGAGTTTCAGTGAGGCCCACAGTGCAGGGCTCTCCAAGGCATGTGTGGAGTATTAGCCAAATGTGGTCATATTGTTATCACATGGTTGACGAAGATGTGATTCTAATAAAGACACCACCAAACAAAAGATGCAAAGGTCCACGGGTTCATTCCCTCCAAGTCTCTCTTCTTGAGGAAAATAAGGAATGCCTCATTGGGATCTCTGAAAAATGTTCCTTCCTCAGTCTGTATTGTGTGTTCCTGATAGCTGTCCCCTACCTTCACAAGTAAGTCTCTGCCATCCCTTGGAGCATTTATTGACAATGCAAGTAAATTAGAGATTGTATCCCCCTGTGAAGGATTCCCCTGGGAAAGGCCTGACCTGTTAAAGCTCTATAAATATTTCTTGATTAATTGACATATAGACTTCCTTAAATAGGTAATTTGGTTGTGATGAACTTCATAAGTATATACAATATCAGAAAGAAATCATGTAAATTAAATTATAACACCAATAATTTTAAAAATTACCCACAGTGATAAGTCATGAGTTTGTAGCTGACATAATGTCCCATGTCTCTTGCATTTCTCTGAAAGAGAGATGAAAGAAGTATAAGCATTCAAGAAAATGATTTAACTATTCAAAATAACCCTGTTTCAATTAAGCAAATAGAGGCCCATAGTTCCTATAAGATAAGCTGAGGACTCTTCAGTAGTCTATTGGGACTACATTTCTTTCCTTTGGTGGGGAGAGATTATTGTAGTTAGATATTGTAGTAAAATATCATTTCTTTAAAAAAACATGCTGAGCTGTAAACGGCTCTAGTGAACAACTTCTTTGGATAACCCACTATTATTATGGACTGCTGGACAGTGTTGGAGTGTTTCGCTGAATTCAAGCACCTATAATAATTGAGTGACAATAGAATACCCATCCCTGACAGGACTAAACAAAAAAAAAAAAAGGAAGATAGAAAGGAAGAACCATTCTGTACTTGTATATACAGTACACTTAGGATAAATATGCAGTACTTTTGCATAATTCTATGAGAAGAAAGATTTGCACTAATAGTGTTTGGACAGGATACCCTGTCTGCTTCTTATACTATGGGTAACAACTCAGAAGATAACAATGTAAAAAATATTAATTATTGAAACTGTACTATAATTCAGCTTTTAAAAAAAAGATAGGTATACAGCTATATTCTCTTAATTCAGTGAATAGAGGCATCTGCTCTAATAGTGTTTGCAAATAGAATATCATGTCTGCACCTTGTACAACAAATAACCATTATAAAAACAATATGCAATGTATTAATTATTGAATCTATTCTACTAATTTGATTTGAAACTGTCTCATTGCTATTTGTTCTTCAATAAAATTATGGAAAATAAAAAAAATAATTCTTCATTACATAGCGTATGTTTTTCAGCATTTCCTTCAGGGTTTCAAAACATAATTCTGCCAGTATTTCTTTTCCAGGAAAACAGATAAATATTACTGTTTACAAACTAGGCATATAGAATCAAGAAAGGAAATATATTTATTTTTAGTTTCTCTGTCACTGAAGTTCTTCTATCAATTCTAAGAGATCCTCTTGTTTGAATAGAGCCCCCAAAAGGTGATGTGATGGAAATTTCATCCCCAAATGCATATGCTAATGATTTCGGGGTATATCCTGGGGAGGAGGGGAGGTAATTAGTGTTAAATGAGGCTGTAAGCCTGTGGTGTCTGATGCCAGCTGTGAGGACAGAGCGAGACAGGGTGGCACTGACCTGCAGTACCAGTGCAAGCCAGGAGGCTTGCAGGTAGGAGCCCACCCTGTACAATCTAGCAATTTAGCCAGACCCTGTCAAGATTGATAGTAAAAGGCCTGGAGAATCAGCTCTTGGTCTTCCTAGCCTTCAGAGCTGTACAAAATGAACACATTTTCTACACAAATTATCTGGCCTTGGGTATTTTGTTGCAGCAGAGAAAATCATTACTATGTAAGATCAGACTCAGTGTAATAAGAGTTGTGTCATTTTACATCAATCTAAACAAGAAAATTATAATTGCTTTGCCTTGCTCTCAGTTTCCCCTTTTTCCCTTAAAAACTATATGACTATACTGTTACAATTGACAGGGCCACTACTCTACAATCCACTCTTTCTCAATCAAAAGCACTATATGCTGCTGAAAAAAATTCCTTAGAGAAATAGGGTGGGTTTTTAGTAGATGAGGAAATAAGCTTCTGCAGTTTCGTCCAACACCTCTATGTAAATAGTCTTCTCAATCCCTTGGAATTTACAGTCTTGGCATTGGATATTTACCTGGGCAAGGGCAGAAACACTGACTTCTCAGCTTAGGCCTCACTCCTCACCTGGATCAAAGTAAGCTCAACCACGGGTAAGCCACATGATCAGATATTGCTTTCTCTGCTGTCAACAAACACCAAAGCTTCAGCACTTTCTTCTCAGTTACCTAGCCTCGCCAAATGGTTTATCAGCTACCCACTCAGCAAAGCCATAAAGTGTTGCCTTGTCACTTCCTCCATTTTCCTCTTTGAATTCCATGTCCAATTAACCTCCAAGTCACACAGTTTTTTGTCAGTTCTCTTTAACTCACAAATTCAAGTTTCATTTCTTCTGATGCTAATGTTCCTACAGATTCATTCATCATTCTCAATATAATACCTTCCATCCATTTCATTATAAAGCTTGCAGGGTTTACTTGTAAAAAGTAAATATGAAATACAACTTTGCTTGCTTCTCAGCCTCTCCTATGTTTAGATTTTAATGTTTCTCTATATTATCCAAATATCAGCATGTCCCATGAGGCACCACCATCCATTGATAAACAAGTTTCCCCGTGAGCTTATGCCTACACTCTTCATATGCCCTGTGCTGGCAACAAATGTCTCTGTTTTGATTTCCCCAGAAGCAGATCCTGAGACAAAGATGCTTTATTATTTATTAACTAATCCCAGGAAACCCAAGTAAATACCTGGGGAAGGGATCAAGGAAGAAAAGAAATTGTAAAGTGTACATTATCAAGCTGATTATAAGCGTAGGGCATCTCAGTTCAGTTTCACTGGGGAATCCTGGAAGATGGTGAAAAACACTTCTGCTTGTTACCTAATCCCAAACCCATTTTCCTTCAAGAGAAGAGAAAGTGGAGTGTTTATTCTTTAATCCACTTCTCACTGGCAATGGAGAGTGTCCAGTCAAGACTTCTAGTCCCTTCACCGCACGCACATGTAGGCTATCTTAGATAGGGAAGTTTCAGGTACTCCAGGCATGGTGAATGCCAAGGACATATGGGTGGGCACTGAGTGAAGCTTCTCAGTGCACATGGCACACAGCATCCCTTAGACCTGCATTGCTGTTTTTGTCACGTTGCTTATGTAGAGCCTGCCTCATTGTTTCTCTTCTTGTCTTCCTGTCACCATTCTGATTAATTTTCAATGCCAAAGTTAAACGTTACTCTACTTTCATCTTTTATGGAGAATGAATGATTCCTCCATTGTACTTCTAGTAAAATTTCCTTGGAGATTAATACATCATCTTGTTCATGGCCCACTCTCCATGTCATGCAGTAGTGTCATCTCTATTTTTCAAATTAATAAACAGCCTGACAGGCTGTCTCAGTTACTTTTCTCATTGCTGGGACAAAATACCTGACATCCAAAATTAAGGAAGGAAAGGTTTATTTAGCTCACAGTTTGTGGAGGGTTCAGTCCATATTCAGTGACTCCAAGGCTGAGTGTCACCCAGAGGGCAGTCATTCATCATGGCAAAAAACAGCAAAGAGCAAAGGGGAGGAGTACTGGTAACAAGGGCAACAGAGAGAAGTCTGCTTCCCTTAGTTGCATTCAGGCTTTTCAGCTCAGGCTGGGTGTACCACTCACACCCATAATCCTGGAAGTGGATCATGAATCAATCACAAACTCTAGAAATGCACTCCATAACTGCATGAGGCTTTAGGGAGACATCTAGATACAAACCATGACACAAGTTAGAGCCTGGACCACAAGCCAATGCTCTGGACCTCATGAAGGCTAGATCAGCTTGTCTGTGCAGGACTGGATGCTTCTTTCTAGTTTTAAGGAGCCCCTTCCAGATTCACCTTGTACTCAACCCAGATATTTTGGCAATTGTCTCTCTTTTTTGAGGAGTTTAAAAGGCAGACAGCTAAACCATTAAAAAGCAATAAAAAGATTGGCAAACTTCTTCTACTTCATGCTTTCTCATGTCCTTTTCCTGAGCTGGTTGAGAAGAGAAGCAGAGATTCAAGATGAAAAATATTTAAGGTTCATATTGCAAATTATTCTCCTGAATTAACTCAAAGCATAAAAAATAAAGTCACAGTCCCTTTCTCACATTGGGACTATAAGTTCTGCCTTCCATATTCTAGATCAAGCCAGTGTCTTAAGTCCTCCCACACAATTCCCTTTACACCTCTTTGGTTACCCTCCAAAATACGTCCGCCTATGTTGTTCCTCTCTTAAGAACAATTTCAAGGAGGTGTTGCCTATCTTCCTACCCCTTTTGTAAGGGACATTTCTTCCAAAGTATCAGTGTTGGTATTTCAGCTGCCAATATATTCTCTAATGGAGCATTAATTCAAGGGATGAGTATGAAAAAAGTGATATTCTTTGATGTACCAACTGATATAGTTTGATAAATCTTAATATTAATATATCCATTGCCAAAGTGTGCAGCTAAAGGGAATCATTGCAGCTTGTGATTGGAAAACACAACTCTGCATTAAAACTTCATCTTCTGTTTCCTAATTACATCTTGATTGTCCTTCTGTATCCGTGTATTTCATACCCATAGATTTAATTCACTGTAGATTGGAAATATTTTAAAAAGATTATGTGCATTGAACATGTACACAATTTCTTTTGTCATTCTCCACAAATTATACAGCATATCAATTACTTATATGATATTTAAATATTATTAGCTATTATTTATAGGTCACCTGAAGTATATTGGAAGGTGTGTACAGGTTACATATAAATTATTCATCATTTCATATAACAGATGTAGGCATCTGAAGAATATGGTTTCTACAGGTGATACTGGAGATAGTGAGGGACAACTGTACTTTACAAAAAAATGTAAATATTTCTAGATAAAGCACCCTTTTACAAATAGAGAAAAATGTATCTTTCCTTTTTTAATTAATTTTATTGAGAAAGAAATTGTAATGAACAGTTTCAAAACAGGTTAGTAGAACAGTTGCAATGATTAATCCATTGCATATTGTTGTCTTTGTAGTAGCTATTGATAGTACAAGATGCAGACATTATATCTTATCTAAACACTATTAGTATAAATCTTTCTTCTCTTGAACTAAGAGAAAGTAGTTTAAATCTATCCCAATTTGTATATACAGATTTAAATATTTTTTCACTACAAAATGGTCCTTCATTTCTATCCCTCTTTTTTGTTTAGTTTTGTCAGAGGTGGATATTCCATTGCCATTCAAATATTATGGGTGCGGGAGTTCAGCAAAATAATCCAACATAGTCCTGTAGTCTATAATAGTAGTGGGTTATCCGTAGGACTGGCAATGTCAGAAGTTGTTGGCTTGAGCATTTACAGATCAGCATATTAATATGGGTTTACTTTTTATTCTTCGTGCATATGTTTTTCTACTGGATGGCTAAATGTTTCTATAAGGGTCTATTCCTATGCTCTAAAAGTGTTATCTTAGTGAAGGAAAGGATCAGAAATTGTTGAAAGCAAAGCTGCTACTAAGGAAAAGAGAGCAATCTCTCAGCAAGTCATCCTCTCTGCAAAATATTCTAAAGATGCTGTTCAGAGTCTGGTTGGGTAAAGAGAAAAGAAAAGAAAAACGCAAACTGTTCGATTCCAGTTAAATAACTGTGTTTAATGCAATTTAAGCTAATAGTTATTCATTATTCAGTCAACTATTTGGTACAAACAAATAAATATTCTCCCAGTTGTTAGTCCCTAGGGGCTTTCTTAATCCTATCTGGATTTACTTTCTGTGAATTTCTGAGTAATCAGAAGTTATAAGTTGGATACATCTTGTGCTAGGGACACCCATGGTGTAACTGCTTCAGTTTTTCTTTTCATTTTAAAGGAAATGGTGCATCCAAAGTGAAAATTGTTTTGCTTTTGTTGGGGGGGTTAGCCGTGATACAGTGTATTTTCCCCTTTGCTGAGGTTGTTATTGTTGCTCTTGTTTTAATCAGATAGTTATTTCGAACAGAAGCAATCAAGTTTCTTTTTCATTACTGTCTCCCTCCATCCTCCTGTTCAATCCATGCTGTTAAGAAAATATCCTTGTTAGCGATGTGATGCATCTATTGTGTGTGTGCGTGTGTGTGTGTGTGTGTGTGTGTGTGTGTGTCTGTGTGTGTCTGTGTGTGTGAAGCTGAAGCAGCTGGAAAGATCATCATGAAGGAATCTTCTCAGATGGTCTCTATAAAGCTAAAATATCATTCGAGACATAGTAATGTCTCTGGGTACAATATTTTTTTGAGAGTTAATGGGTATTTTGGGGAAAAAAAACACATTTAGAACCATCAGGGATGAAGACAGAACATTTAAGTCTCAGCTCTATAACCGGGAAATATTCTAGGCATCTCCATGTGTGCCTCAGATGAAAGTGATAGTCAACTTCTCTTCTCATCTACATATGTACTAGCTGGAGTCAAAAATGCTCTGAGGTAAATGAAAATGTATCAGTTTTGTCCAGGCAGGACACACAATCCCCCCTAGGATAGCTATGACTGGGTGTGTGCTGAGCTACTTACATGTTCACAAGCTACCACTCATTAATATGCTTGATTTACAGGCTAAATTCTCCGCCCACAGAGAATAACAATCTGAGGGAGAGGGATGCAATAAGGTCTGACTGCGGGAGGCTGAATAAAGTCCTAAAGAGAAACCGCACTCAGTGAAGAAGTCAGATCAGAGTCAAGTGACAGAAAATGGCCCCAAACTTGATCAAACCTGCACTCCAAGTGTTTGCTCCAACGTGCTTCAGAGTATCTCCTTTCTACACACAGGGTAAATGGATTGTAAACACTGGTTGTTCCTGCTGGTAACTAGAACCACTTATTGAAACCCAGCAGTCTAATTAAGTAGTGTAGTAAATGAGTCACAGCCAGATAAATTACAAAGGGAGAGAGTGTTTTGTAATGTGTTCTTTAATATAGTAGAAAATCCCTGCTTTTAATCAAAGTCAATGTGGTTGAAAGGATTACTGCTACATCTCATTTATAGATATTTCTTCCTTTCTTACATTGGCCAACTAGGAAATAGGTCTAAGGACAGGAAACCAAAGAGGAGAGATTATGCTATCTTCTCTGTGCCTCAGCTTTATTTGAGAGAAATCAAAGAACAGACGATTGTTGAAAGATAGTCAGATATTTCATGGGTGTTTCAAACTTGTTAAAAGTTATAATTTAGGAGTTTCTGTTCAAATTTTTCCAGCCCACGTACTAAGAGCTCATTATAAGAGTGATCTAACCAGGTTTGAAGTTCCTGAGTGCACTTAAATCTGAAAAATCCAAGCAATTTGTCAATCAGAACAACACAGTGAATGACTGGGGACAAAACCCAGGTACACAAAACCTAATCAAAACTTATGAAGAGAAAAGTACAAAACCCTTAGAAAAAAAACAGCAGGACTCATTTAGTCAGGCCTTGCACAACTGGCTAAGACCTCGG
>PVKA01008327.1:0-57280 GCA_004027165.1 Ctenomys sociabilis
TTCTGTCTATATCATATATCTTTCACATTTCAGTATTTGTCTAAAATTTTTAATAAGATATGTAATTATTGATTTTTAATAAAGTTAATGAAAAAATAGTTAAGAGAGGTATACAGCTACTTTCTCTTCATTCAATGAATGGAAAGATTTGTTCCAATAGTGTTTGTGGACAGGATATCATGTCTGCACCCTGTACAATGAACAAGCGCTAAGACAACAATATGCAATGTATCAATTATTGAAACTGCCCTATTAATCAGTTTTGAAAGTGTCTCATTGCTACTTGTTTCTCAATAAAATTATTTTAAAAAGTTAAAAAAAATAAAATATATTGTGAATGTTTAAATTTTTAAAATTATTATACCTATTATTAATCCCCCTGAAAAATTAAAGTCCCCCTCACTACAAACACATCAGTCCTATTGAGTTTGCCCATTTCTGAAATACTTTGGGATGTCCTTCTTTGTGCCTTTAGTTGAGCTGTTGTGGTAAGCTGGATGTCCTAAACCAACTCACAATGCTTACTTTTCATGGTCACTTTGACTTTGGAGATGAGTCAAGGTGCATGGTAATAGATCTACTCAATAATTTGGGTGAAGACATGTTATAATGATTTTCCAAGCCTTGCAAACTGGTGAATGGTACTTGGCAGCATCATTTACCATGTCTCCTACATCTAGGTATTAAGCACCTTTCAAGGACTCATGAAAAAAGACTTCCAAAACTGCTTCAGAAAGTAGCAAGAACTTTGGGATAAGTGAAGTTCATGCATGGGGAAGTACTTTGATGGGAATTAATGACAGTGTGTAGTATAGTGTAATATATTTTTTAAAAATTTCATTCACAGTCCAGGTGTGGTGCCATAGTCCTGTTGTTCCAGTGCTGAGGAGGCTTAAAAAAGAGGATCGCTACAAGTCTGAGCTGTGTAGTGAGACCCTGTACCAAATACATAAGTGAAAAAAATCATTAACTATAGTGTAATTTCACTTTCCCCATAGCCAAAGCTAACAGTCATAGCTCAGAGATTTTGAAGAGTATGAAAGGTAGACCTCATTTACATACACACACACACACACACACACACACACACACACAACTTTCCTGGAAATACAGTACAATAGAAGTTCATCTCTAAAGATATCTTCAGAAACAGTGGAGATTTCAGAGGAAAGCAGTTAAGACTAGAATGATAACTTCATGACAGGCATAAGTTATACCACAGCCCAGTATTCTTAGCAAAGAAAGCCGGGGAAAAAGAGCACTATGAGTGTTCCTTGGGTCAGAGAAAAACCTAGCCACAGATTTCACAAATTACCTTTTGAAGGAATCCTATTTAATTTTATCAGACTCAATCTAGGGAGCAATTTATGCATCAATGTATATTAGAAACAACAAACTAATCGGATGGCAGTTAGTGGAGCTTGAGAGGTTGAGATCCTGGGAAAGAGAGGGGAAGAGGTGCTCCTACCACCACTGCCAACCCAGGACAAGGGCGGTGCTGGCTGTACCTACTGGGGAGGAAACAAAAGGTGTCCTCTGTGAAAGAAATATAACAGTGCGGGACCAGGGAGATGGCTCATTAGAATAAGCACTTCCCTGGCAAGTGCAAGAGTCTGAGTTCAATCCCTGGTACCGCAAAAAAAAAAAAAAAAAAAAAAAAAAAAAAAAAAAAAAAAAAAAAAAAAAAAAAAAAAAAAAAAAAAAAAAAAAAAAAAAAAAAAAAAAAAGCAACAGTGCCTACACAGCAAGGCCAGCAAGCCGCTGCTGCAGAGAAATGAGGCCCTTTGAGCCGTAACATTATCTAAAACATGGTTTTCAGCAAAAAATGTTTGAGACCTTTGAGAAAAAGGAAAAGGTGACTCATAATAGTAGAAAAAGAAATCAGACTACCTGTAAGAAAAAAATCACATATCAGATTAAAAAGGAAAAAAGAAAGGCTGTAAATAACTATTATAATGAACTAAAGGAAAAATAATTTTAAAAGTTTAAAAATGCTGATAACGATATAAAAGAGAGTGCTAACACAATGAAAATAATTATTTTTAGCAGAAAACCAAATATTCATCAAATTGTCAACATGTTACCCAAATGTCAAATATTTATAAAATTGAAATTGTTTGCTATACACCAATGAGATGTGATACAATATAGAATAAACTGCTCAAAAGATCCCTTCTCACATGATGCTATACCAATAAAATACTCAGAAAATTTATAGAGATAGAAAATAGCTAATGTGTGTAGAACTTGGCTTGCAAGATAGCTCAGCAGACTGAACTGTTTGGTTAGGCAAGTGCAAGGACCTGGGTTCGATCCCTGGCACTACATGCAGTGCCCACCATGCCCACAGAGTGGACTGAGCTGGCCACGAGTGATGCATAACTGTAATCCCAGCACTGGGGAGGCTGGAAGCAAGAGGATCACCATGAGTCCGAGCTGTGTAATGAGGCACTACCACAACCAAATATGTTAAAAGAGAGAAAAGAAGAAAGAGAAAGAGAAAAGAAGAGAAAGAAAGGAGAGAGAGAGAGAGAGAGAGAGAGAGAGAGAGAGAGAGAGAGAGAGAGAGAGAAAGAAAGAAAGAAAGAAAGAAAGAAAGAAAGAAAGAAAGAAAGAAAGAAAGAAAGAAAGAGAAAGAAAGAAAGAAAGAGTGTAGAACTTACATTGGGATGATGTAAATATTCTCAAGTTGATTGGAGTAATAGTTGCTGAAAAATGAGTATATACTAAGAACAAGTGTATAACATGAAAAATATGTTAATAAGACCTTTTCTAACACCTTCATTTTAATTTTATATCTAAAAGACAGTATTTTCATTTGAAGGAAACATTTGTCCACTTGTGTTTTCTTGTATAATATTTATGTATTTATTTGAACAATATTTCTCTGTTATTCTTCTAGTTTTGATTTCCTTAGTTTATGAAGTTTTTTGGAAAATATTGTTTACTAGATATTTAGCTAATTTTACCAATATCAGTGTGTAAAGCAGTTCACCCATTGGTGATTGTCAATGAAACAATGGTGTTTTTCAAATGCTGTTGAAAAAGTGCTAATTGAAAAGAACATAATTAAGATACTAAACAGAATAACTTCAAAATATAGCACTTAGCTGGAAACATTTTACTTAAAGATCCTGTTTGGAAAAATGGGTGTGAAATACAAAGATGCCTAACCCTTACAAGAGTCTCTCTGGCAAGATGGGGTCTAATTGCTCTCCTAAGAGTACCAGGAGAGCAAAGCCGGGCAGCAGCAGCAGGGAAAGTGGAGGAGGCAGAGAGCCAGGCAAGGAGGCATTTATTGCTGAAATGAAAATAATGTCAAGTCATGCACATTCTGCTGTTCAGCAAATTTGTTTTTCAACAAATCTAAAATGCTAGTTTATTATTTGATAAAATATAATGTAATTAAATATGTATTGTACAGCCTATTTGTTCTTCATACTGTAGCCATAATATACCATCATTCTTATTAACATATGCTTGAATATTTGTTAAACAAGTATACTTTCTAATTATCCTTTCACTGAATATCTGAAAAGTCTTAACTTTCTTTGTTAATTGATTCTTCTAAAGAAGGATTATAATGGTTTTTTCCAGATCAGATATTATTATTGATTCATTTCTTTGTGTTGTTTAAACTGTGAAATACAAGATGCAGTAAACATTTAGGCCATCAGCAGTGGAACTTGGGAAGACCTCAGTGAGGTTTCTCTGTGCATACTTACTCAATTTGTGAAATAAACACATTTAGGAAAGTGTGTACATATAACCTCAGAGCACAAAACTACTACAAATTAAACATATGTGCAGCTAGTAAATTTATCATGAAATGGAACACTGTCCATCCTCTGAATGTTCCTCAGACCCTTTTGATTACTTTCTCTTGAGATAACTCTCTCAATGGTTAACAATTATTTTGCATTCTCATTTTTAAGGTGTGTTTCATTTAATTAATTAATAATTGGGTTTCATTATATTTTAATCCAGTTTGACAGTATTTCTCTTTTAAGTATGGCAGTATTTTTCCACTGACACAAATAAAATCGCTGATACTCTTAAAATTGCTAAAGCATTATCTATCTTGCCCACTGCATTTTTCTCATTTTCTTTTCAATTTCTCCCTCTGTTAGAGGAATACTTTACAATATTTACTCTTTTAAAAGTCACCCTAGAAATTACAAATGTATACTTGATACAGTACATAAAATTTTATGCTTCCTAGAACTGTTAATTGATTCTTCAACAATTCGGATGCTTGACTATATTAAGCCCATGTATCCCTCTACAAACCTATGGCCACTAGTATTATAGTTTTTAAATATCTTTGTGTTCCTTCCTTCCTGTAAGCCTTACTGGTACCTGCCTTTTTGCCCTGGGTATCTAACACACTAAGCCATACTGTTATCATTGTTCAATAAGCCAGTACTTTTTCACATATATGCACATTATCTTAAACTCTCTTCAACTTTCTTGCATCTCTCTTTTTCTGAGCTCAATGATGATTTCATGTATAGTTAGGATATTTTGTTAATACGTTTTCCTGTATATAAATCTCTTGAAAATTTATTTCTGTTTTATGGCTAAGGAATTTATTGGCTGTAGTTGTATCTATCATTACTCTATGTAAACTCCATCCCCAAATTTAAGAACTTTAAACAACACTTTATTTGTTCAGATTCTGTGTGCTGCAATTTGGTTAGATCCTTCTATGAATCCTGCTCACAATACTACTACGCCAACAGTCATTTGAAGTCATTGTTTTTCAATTCTGGTGTTCCATATGAGAGACATTGCTTAAAATTTCTTGATTTGGCTTCTCAAAGAGGCCCATCATGACATTCTGACTATCTCACTTCTGTTAAATATTGTATGTCACAGCAAGTCATTAGGCAATCTTGATTCAAGGTGATAAAGAATAAATATCTCTTTATGAAGAGAATAAAAAAGTCTTTTTGCAAAGGAATGTACATGTATGAATGGACAGAATTTTGATTAAATTTGTTAATTTTACATAATGTGCTGTCTGGACAAAAATTACAGATACTCATTTCAATTATAAAAATAGCATTTTATTATAGCAATGTCCAAGACTTTCATGTAACTATAGCACGGGAGCCATTGTTTTGGATCTTTTGATCTGCACCCAGTCCAGATGTTGACAAGGTTTGTAGAGTACAGATAATTCTGGTTGGGATCTCTTCTGAACCCAGAAGAGAGTATTGAACTGCAATGACAATCCCCAAACCAAAGGCAAAATAGAGGTAAAGTAACCCAATAGACACCTTTGTTCAAAATAGGAAATGAGAAAATTATAAAAATCACAGCCATATAGTTTTCTAGTTTCATTTCCTCCTCTAAAGAGAATGTTCTTTGACTGTGGTCCACTTATGCTCCTTGAGAGTAATTCTTGAAGGGCTAGTGAGATAACTAAGTGGACTAAGTGCCTGCTTAGGCAAGCACAGGGACCAGAGTTTGATCTCTGGCTGCACCACCCAAACCCTCAGATGCACTGAGTAAGCCACTGAGACCCTGTGTGTGCTGTCGCATGCATGTAATCTCAGTGCTGGGGAGTCTAACAACAGAAGCATCACTATGAATCCGAGCTACGTAGTGAGACTTTTACCAAATACATTTTTTAAAAAAGGTTAATTATTTGGTTCTTTGTTATCAGTACTTTTAACTCATCCCTCTCAATAATCATACCCTTTGTATATAGAATGGTTCATTTCACAGATAAATATATTTCTGTCCCTATAAAAATTTAAGTGTTCATGGTATCAATAAAAGAGCATAGTCAAGATGCTCTTCTTCTCTTATAGAACAAACAAGCAGTGTGTTTATAATACAACAGGCTTAAAAACTCTGTTGATTGGTTTTAAATCTTATGGAGCAATACCACACATCCCCAAAGCCACAGGTACTGTTACCGATGGTACCTGACTTATAATGATTCAACTTAATAAATTTATAACATTATGAGGTTGTGAAAGCAATATGCACTTAGTATAATCCATAAATTGGATTTTAGATTTTGATCCTTTCTCAGATTAAAATTTTAAAGTAAAATATTCTCTTTTGATATTGGGCAGTGGTAGTGAACTATAGCTACCAGTCAAACCATGATAGAGATGGTAAGTCCACAACAATAATTGAACAAAATGTACTGTCATAAAAACAGACATGTAGATGATTCGAAGAGAAGAAATTATGCAGAATCAATCCCAGGAACATTCAACCATTTGAAGTTTTATAAAGCGTCCAAACATGCTGAAAGAAAGTAATCCTCTTAAACAAATGGTGTCAGTTAAGCTGGCTATTCTGCAGAAGATTGAATCTACACCCATAGCTCTCAACATATATTAAACTTAATCAGAATGGTTTTATGTTCTAAATGTTAAAGTTAAAATGCTGAATTTCTGGAACATCAAACAGTGAAACCCTTAAATGCATAGGGATAAGCAAGGATTTCTGATTAGAAAACCAAATGTGTAGGAAATTGCAGTATGAATCAACTAATGGGACTATATCACTTTTTGGATTATTCTCTGCTTTTATATCTTATTGGTTTCATTTTTGTAATTCATATGTATTTAGGAATCTAAGTCTTCTAGATTCTCCAATTTATTGAAACATAGGTTTTCGAAGTACTTACAAATATTCTTCTGGATTTCAGTGGTGCATGTTGCATTGTGACTTCAACGTTTTCATTTCTAGTGGCATTAAGTTAGGTCTTGCCTTTCTTTTTTTTTTTTTTTTTTTAGATTTTGTTTATCCATTTTACTTAAAGAACCAACTCTTCAATTCATTGTTTATTTGTCTTGTTATTTATTCATATTTTATTCAATTTTTGCTGATACTTGAAACTTCCTTGTATTAGCTTTGCACTTTGATTGTCCTATTTTGTTTTTCTTGTGGATCATTAGGCTATTTTAGGGGCATGTTCTGTTTTTCTGTTTTGAACATTCAGAGCTCTAAGCTTGGGATTTCTTTGTGTCCCATAAGTTGTAATATGTTATATGGAGATTATTATTTAATTGTAAGAACTAATGTATTTGTGATCCATTGATCATTTGAGGGAGAATTGCTTAATTTCAATATTTTTGCATATTGGTAGCTTTTTGTATTTGTTTTTTTTTTTCATTTCATTGCAGTATGGTATAGTAATATGCACGGTATAATTTGATTGTTTTACATTTACTTAAGCACACAATGGACTAGTGATTTTCATCATTTTCTATATAGATTTGCTACCATAACCAACAGAGAGTGACTTTCTTTGCCTTGTCTGATCAGTTTTGGCTTGAAGTCCACCTTGTTTGAAAAAATGGTACTCCTTGTGTTTTATTCTCCTTGCATGGATATTTTTTTCCCTCATACTTTGTTTGTAGTCTGTGAATTTTCCTTTTAATTAAATATATTTTTTTCTCCTAGGCATTCTTTTCAGTTTTATTTTTTATCCTTTCTCCCAATGCATCTTTTGAT
Source organism: Ctenomys sociabilis (assembly GCA_004027165.1). Taxonomy (NCBI): domain Eukaryota; kingdom Metazoa; phylum Chordata; class Mammalia; order Rodentia; family Ctenomyidae; genus Ctenomys; species Ctenomys sociabilis. The sequence goes on from PVKA01008327.1 coordinate 7,483, forward strand.
TGAGTAGTTGAGACCATTCACATTAAGAGTAAGTATTATATTATTCACTTATTTCTATAGTTTTCTTCTTTTCTAATAGCTAATTTCATTCTGTTATTTTTCTTCTGCTGAATGACTCACACTGCTTGGTGTATTCATTCTATTAGACCTTTTGCATTGTTGGTGTCATTGTCCCTTTTAGAGACTAGCCTTGAGAAGTTTTCAGAACATGAGTTTGGTGGGCATGAATTTCTTAAGCTACAATTTGTCCTGTAAATGCATTAGTGTTCCATCAATTTGGAATGACAGTTTTGTAAAATATTTCAGTCTGTGTTAGAGTTTGTCTATTTTTTGCACTGGAAAAACCACTCCATGTTCCACTGGTATTCAAGAATTGTATTGAGACTTCTATAATTTTAATGAGTCTACCATTATTAATGCTTTATGTTTTCTCTCTAACATCTTTTAAAATTCAGTTCTTATAGTGGTTGATACTTTGTTTCAACTTGAGAACTTAAAGGCTGAACTAAATTGGCTGAGAAATTCTACAAGCTAGGGCATGGAGGCCCCACCCCAGGGCATGGAGGCCCCTCCTTGGGGCAATGAGGGCCTTCCCCAAGTCATGGAGACCCCTTCTAAAGGAGTAGGGGCCACCATAGAGTGGCTCAGCATTTAAATGATATAAAAGGGAATTGAGGAAAAATGGAGTATTCCACTTCCTTGGAGGATCTGTGGTCCTTGAAGTCAGTATGGAAAGAAGAGAGAGAACCTTGCTAGAAGCTACAGCGGCTGTTCCTCCATTTGCTCTTTGCTGTTTTCTACTGCCATGAACAGCTTCCCTCTTCCATGTGGTCATCTGCCTTGGTGCTAGCTGGGTATGGACTGAAAACTCCACTAACTGCGAGCTAAATTAACCTGTCCTTCCTTAATTTTGCATGTCAGGTATTTTATCCCAGCAATGAGAGAATGCAATTGAGACAGTCCTTGTACTACACCCCTAGAATTTTAACAGATCTATATTAAGGGGAAGTTCTTTTCTGACTGTAGCTATTTGGGTTTTCATATGCATAACTTGTCTGTATGTTCAATCCTAGTATTTGGATAAATTTTCAAATACTATTTTTTAATGTATTTAGAACAGTGTCTACAGGGTCTCACTTCTTAGATCAGATTCATAGTGAGTCTCCTGTTTTCAGCCTCTTGGCTGCTGGGATTGCAAGTGTGCACCACCATGCCCAGTCTCAATTGCTGCCTCAGTATGCCCTGGGGTGAGACTAACATGGCACACCAGGGATCACACCCCAGGGGCTGGATCTACCTAAGCAGGTGCTTTAGTCTGTTGAGCTATCTGGCCAGCCCTTCAAATCTATTAATGTGGTGAGCAGTTTCTACAAGCCATTTTGGATCTATTTTCTATGTCCTCTTGTTTTATGCTATATTTGTATAATTAGTCACTGTTCTTGGTGGGATCGTCTAGGTTTTTTTTTTTTTTTCTGTGATACCAGTATTGAACTTGGGACACTGCACAGGTCAGGCAAGTGCTTATTCTACTGAGTTATCTCCCCAGCCCCTTTCTTCTAGTTTTGACACTTTTTCTTCACACTGTTCTCTGCTTCTTGACATAATTTAATTAGAGCTTCTAATCTCCTGAGTTTCTCTTTGGTAACTTTTCATGAACTGAAATTATTACTACAGTGGATATATATATATATATATATATATATATATATATATATATATGCCTTCAGAACAAATCAATGGGAATGCTTCAGAGGCAAGAATATCCAAAGCATACTTTTCTTGAATATTCTTTTCATGCTTCATTTATTTATGCTTAAATTGGTCCAAAAATGAAAGCCCTTACCATCTGTGCCCAAGCTTAGTATATAACCTTTGTCCTGGCTTTGCCTCTGCTCTTTAGTATATTGATGATGCAGATACATAAGAAATAAGTCCAAATATTTCTGTGGTCATTCACATGATATGAGCTCCTGACTAGGTAATAGAGATTACAATTTTTTAAAAAATTAAATTTTTAGGGCCAGCCAAATAGTTCAGTGGATTAAAGCACCTGCAAGCAGGTGTAGGGGCTGGGGATTCGATCACTGGACCTCTCATTATGGCCACACCCCTGGGATGCACTGAGAAGGCAATTGAGACTGGGTATGGTGGCGCTTGCCTATAATCCCAGCTCCTGGGAGGCTGTAAAGCGGCAGATTACTACAGGTCCGATCTAGCAGTGAAACCCTGAACACCCTGTAGACCCTTCCCTAAAATATGAAAAAAAAATTAAAATTTTCAGTTTTTAGCATCTTTTATCTGTGCCCACTAATCAGAATAACAGGCATAATTATTAAAATTTCATATAACTGGATCCAACATTATACCTTAAAAATTGCAGCTACAGGAATGTGGCAGAATACTCTATTGTTCTGTAATAAATATCTGTGGGAAATTCTTACTGCAAATTGAATTTTGAAAATCTGTACTTAGAGAGCTAGACACTAACCAAAGACAGAGAGATTAAATGTTGAGTAAGGCAATTGCATGATCGGAATAAAAAACTTTGTTATGCCTATTATTAAATGTGAAAGAAAGCAGAAGATATCACAAAGATTTTTTTTTCTTTTTTCCTTTTTTTTTTTTTTTTTTTTTTTTTTTTTGTGGCCAGCTCACCTGTCCCTCCCTAGGGGCATGGCTGGCATTGCATGTGGTGCCGAATCGAGCCACAGTCCCTGCACATGCTTAAGTTTTGCTGAGCAGGTGCTTTAGACGGCTGAGCTATCTCACCAGCCTGACATTACAAAGTCTTGACTTCACATCAAGTGTCATCCAGTTGTTAGGGACACATTCTGAACAGAAAGCTATATCAGGGCACCTCCAATCAAGCATTTTCTATCATAGTATGCTGTATCCTTCTTTTTGATATATTTAAAATTAATGATTATTTCAGGAAATATATTTAAAAAACTTGAATTACATAATAGTATAAATTCTGCAATATTCTCCTTCATTTGTAGCATACATCTTTTTTGTTGCTTCAAAAAATGAAACATTTACTATCATGGCTAGTATTTGTAAGAAAATTGCTCTAGAGAAAATTAATACATATTTCTGATTAAAAGAAAAATGATGTAAGTGAAGCTACAAATGTAATTTACATTATTTTAACTGTAAGGCAAAACTTTGTAAACACAAAGTACAAGAAAATCAAAATAAGCAATTACAGAAAACTTCTAAACCTTCTTCTCAAACATTGAAATTTTAATTGAGATGTAAAGAAGTAAAGAAGTCATCTTAAAGGAAGAACATATCACTTGTTTAACTTCATTATCTAGCTCTGCACTTGAGATAGTGATAAAAAAAAAGTAATGGCTTCTTTCTAATTATTAAAGAGACACATATTTTCAAAAAGAGGTTTAAATGCCTTATTAAAACTTTTTCAAAATGGCTTGCATAAACAGAAAGAAAGTTTCAAATTTGGAGAAAGTATTCCAGGAGTTTGAAGAAGATTTATTAAATTCAGACTCTACTAGAACTCTACACTTTCTTGAATATATCTGACTTTTGCCCAGGGATGGTGAGGTGTCATAGGTGAGTAGCCCTGAGGAAGCTCAGTCGGAGTGCCCGGGACTCTGACTACAGCTCTCCCAGTGTTCATGCCCAAACCTTGGTGACTGTCAAACTATATAGTGTGTGGAAATGCTTCCTGCCCTACATCCTGAGGAGGTGGATTTGGCTTCTACTCTTTGCTGAGTCAGCATCTTTAGCTGGGCTTCACCAGTGGAAGATTGGAGGTGTGATTTAAAAGTATTGTATATGTTTATATAAAACTTTTGAAGACCCATTGTCATTAATACCCCTCCTAATTTTCCTCACTTTGGACATATATGTCCTTAGAGTTTTGTCACTTTCTGAAGCAGTTCTGAAGTCCTTATTCACGAGTGTCTTAAACCATAGTGTCTTGGCTGTGTTTGTGCCTTCAGTTCATTCAAAACATTCATCTGTCATGATAGTTTTGATTTGGGGAAAGGGCCAGATACAAAGCGGTCCAGATCTGATTACAAAAGCAGTGAGGATATGAGCCTGCTTTTCTATTGCGCGGGACTCAGCAACATCATTCACAGAATTTTTCCGCAAATTTCTGTTATGAACTGTTTCAGGACGTGGCAAGAGTGATAACTGTGTTCTAAGTGAAAGCTAGTATTTTGAGGAAGGTACTGGCCATGTGTCTTTCACCAAATTATATTTTTGGAATTTAAACGTTCACCACAGTTTTTGGTTATATATGTTTAATGGCCCTTCAGCAGCACACTGTCCTTTAAACAGTTCCTTTCCAAATTTCCTCTTAATATTCAGTGGACAGTTTTGTCTTTGATTTTAAATGTAATCTCTTCATATGACTGTGTATCTGGTTGACTCAATACCACATATTGTTATTTGCATTTTATTTGACCCAAGCTTTTCTTTCTTACTTTTATTCCTATTTTATTTTGGATCAAATTTTTTTTTAATTTCATTTTATCTGTTCTGTTAGCTTTTAAGAAAAACTTGTTTTGTCAAATATTTCAATTATATGCATGTTTTTAAATCCGTAATCTATTTTTATTTGTTTAAGTAGACAATAGTCTTCTGTCATCTCAAATTTTGCAATTCCTGAAGAGATTTTGGATGACTTTATTTCATTCAGAAAAACAAAATAAATGTATGTGAGACTATTTTGGACAAATCTTGTTTCTCTGGAAACCTTCCTATTGCTAGAGTGCCCTCTACCCTTTTGTATTTAGAACTCTGGGATGAGTATTACCTGAGTAATCAGGTAAGATTTTTCACATTTTAAGAGGAATGTATATCAAAGTTTTTATAAACTATCTTGATGCTCTTTAAATGATGTTCATTGTTTTTGTGGTTTTTCCTATTGGAGTCTTTTAAATATTTATATTTTATCCTCATTCTTTAGATAGTTGACTGTAATATGCCTATGTGCAATGTTCTTGTAATTATTCTACTTATTGTTTGCTGTGATTCTTAGTTCATATTGATGGCATTCATCAATTTTTAAGGCATTAAGTAGCCTTATAGCTACCTAATAAATATTTCTTCCTGCTTCATTTGCCTTTTCCCTTTCTTTAATCGTTGTCATATATATTAAATTTTGTGATACTGTCTTAGAGCTCAAAATTTCTGAAATCCTTTTAAGGAAAATAATGGACTTTCTTTTTAAGAAATTCTTAGGCTTACAAAAATTTTTGGAAATTAGAATTACCATGTTACCCTTTTCAGTGTATGTACCCATGTTTTTTCCTATTAAGTAGTGTCAGTGTGGTGTATTTATTACTGCTGAAAAGTAATAATGATTGACTTAATAAAATGCACAGTTTATATTAGTATCTACTCTAGGTGTTGCATTTTTATGTACATTTATACATGATGATTATCCAGTATTGTAGTATCATACAGTGTAGTTTCCCTGCCCCAAGTATACTGTGGACCACCTAGTCTCTCTCTCTCTCTCTCTCTCTCTCTCTCTCTGTCTCTCTCTCTCTGTGTCATACTTTTATGTGTTTAGTACAGAGGATACAGGGTCCCATTGCATAGATCAGACTAGTAGTGCTTCTGTTTTTACTCTCCCAAGCACCAAGCACTTCCCAGTCTCAGTGTGCCTCTGTCTCAGTCACTGAGACCTCCACTGCACGCCCACGAGGGCATCAAAGCCCAGCCGCTGTGCTCTGGCTAATCAGGTGCTTTAGTCTGATTAGCTTTCAGGCTGGCCCTCATCCTCTCTTGGAGAGCACTGATCTTTCAAGTATTTAGAGTTCTATCTTTTCCAAAATGCCCTAAAACCATAATTATGCACCTTATAGCTTTTTTGAATTTTGGAACTTAAATCTTTCATATAGCAATATATATTTAAGATTCTTTCTTATCTTTGTGTAGCTAAGTGCTAATTCTTTTTATTGCTAAATAAGATTTCAGTATTAGAGTGTATCAACCTTTCATCTATTCATCTATCCAGAAGCATCTTCACAAATGCTTCCTCCTTATGGCAGTGGTGATTACAACTATTATAAATACTAGTGAGTACTAAATTTTTGGGTGGATCCAAGTTTAAGCTCATTTATTAAAAATGAGCTTACCAAAAATCAAAGTGACTAAATTTTTTGAAAAAAGTATCTTGAGTTTAGTTAGAAACTACCTACCTGTCTTTCATTTTACGGTGATATTTTACTCCTTCATCAGATGTAAATTAGATATCCAATTGTTCTCAATCCCTGTCAGCAATTTGTGTTGTCACATAAATATTTTTTAATTTTAGCTTCTGAAATAGGTATAAAATACTATCTCATGGAACTTTTAATTTGCTATTTCCTAAAGCAGTAATATTCCCAGCATCTTTTAACATATATTTGCAATAAGTTTCTCTTTTGTTAGATGTATGTCCAGATATTTTAATATTTTTTACAATATTATTTATTTCTAACCATATGCAGCATTGTAGCAGGACAGTCCTATGAGCCTTTTTCTTCAGGGTTTTCATTTATTACCCTTTTTAAACAAACATTTACTTGAAAGACAGTAGAGCAGTAGTTGATATGTATATATTTAGAAGACCAGAAGCACAGGCAGTCCAACCATGACCCTACTATTATACATTGCTATCTTCAGTGCAGTTGCTTAGTTCACAGGTATCGGCATATATAGTTTGTCAGGGTGAAAATCCTCCCAATTAACTGCTAGTTTCAAAAGCCTCCTGAAGATTCTCAGGATCATTGCCTTAACCATCTTGTGTATATAAATGTATGGTTTTACCTGTGCCATGTATCCTAGCTTTTGTCCTTGCCCTCTCTTCATTGTTTAATCCCTAAATTCATATTTTCCTTTTAATTGTGTTATATAACTTTTTCTCTTTATTTCTTCTTTTGAGTTCTCACACTAGGGAAACGATATGATATTTGCACATGTGGGTCTGGTTTATTATACTTATGAGTATATCTATAAGTGGTATCTATTTAATATCTTTTTTTTTTGTCTTTTTTGAGACAGGGTCTCACTATGCAGTTCAGGCTGGCCTTAAGGCTCACTTTGTAGCTCAGGCTGGTCTCGAACTCACAACAATCCTCCTGCCTCAGCCTCCCGAGTGCTGGGATTACAGGCATGCGCCACCACGCCCGGCTACTTAATATTTTTAAGTATATCATTCTTTAGAGCTGAGTAATACTCCATTGTATAAAAATACCACATCTTTGTCATTCATTCATTACTCAGGTGACAGGCATCTTGGGTGTTACCAAGATTTGGCTATCACAAATTGTACAACTTCTCTGTAAAAATATGTAATTGTTTATTCCTATTTTTATTTTTTTTTATAATTTTCTTCGCATTCTGTGGGGAGTTAAAGGTTAACATATCAATACTTGACAGAAATTACCTATTCCATGCTATGTCTAAGATGTTTGATATTCATACAGATAGTGAGGTTAAGCTCAACTGCATATGTTGTAGGGTAATAAGAAGCTTCTCTTCTTGAGCGTTAACAACTTAGTTTTCAGACCAAAAAGTAGAGAAAAAGAAGGGCTGCAAGGAGAGCCAACATTTTGGCCCTAGCCTTTCAAGGATTCAGGACATAGAAAAACCTGTACTGTAATATGTAACTCAGTTGAGGCCCACATTTTCTGATCAAGGAGATTGTAAGGCCACAGAGGAAAGTGATCAATGATGTAGAGTGTGCCTATGAAGAGTCACATGGAGAGAAAAACATTTTCTCAGGCTTTCGCAGACACCAAATTGGTCAAGCAACAGCCTCATCCACATGGCTGACACTAACAAAGGATCTACAAATTGCAGTACAGGGTTTCATGATAAATCCTGAGGGGATTTGATTGACCTTGTCAGATACAAAAGTTACATTTCTTATTATATAGGTCTTGCTTTATCTTGGTTTTAATCATCCAGTATAAAAGTATAAAAATAAGGTATAAAAAGCAAAGCCATATTAATAGGCTGAACTGCAAAAGGCTCGAGTCAGCACCTTCTGACATTGCCAGTCCTAGAGATAACACACTACTATTATGTACTACTAGACTATACTGGATTATTTTGCTGAATTCATGAACCTACAATATTTAAATGGTAATGGAATACCCATTTCTGACAATACTAAACAAAAAAGGGGGGTATAAATGGAGGACCATTTTGTACCTGTGTATAATAAATAGGATAGATATACAGCTATTTTCTCTTAATTCAATGAGAAGAAAGATTTGTACTAATACTATTTAGACAGGATATCAGGTCTGCATCTTGCACTATGAATGACCACTATGAAAACAACAATATACAAAGTATTAATTATTGAAACTGTCTACTAATTAGTTTTGAAACTTTCTCATTGCTATTTGTTTCTCAATAAAATTAATAAAAAGAATGAAGCACAACACAAAGAGCAAAATAAATAACCAATATTATTTATTTCTACTTTTGGATTTTAAGACTTCATTGTATAATTTTTGCATCAGTTATTTTTAGACATATGCCACACAAGATTGTTTCCTAATAGTTTATCTTTTAATTCTCTTAGCAGTATGTTTTCAAAGCCAAATCTGAAAGTGTAACAGCTGAATAGTTTTGTACAAACTGGGTGCGCAGTCTTTTATCTAAATCTTCTGGAGCAAGCCAAGGTCAATTATATTTTCTCCTGTTATTTCTAAGAGTTTTACACTTACAATTTGCACAAATAGCTTTATATCTGTTTTTAGATAATGTTCATGAAAGGTGCCAAGACAAGGTTTATATTCAGTTTTGGTTTATGAATGTCAGCTCTCCTAGCATTGTTTTTTGAAAAGATGTTTTATTAAAATGTTTTCCTGTGGAAAAATAATTTGAACAGCTTCTGTTGCTCTCTCTTCAAGTCCATTAATCTTTTCTTTCTACCTTCCTCTGTGACCATGGTTCTGCTAACTACATGCAATGATATTTTTTGACACTGTGCTTTTTAAATCTTGAGGTTTTACTAAATTCTTTTTAAAATTTTCCATTTTGTCATGGAATTCTTAATCTCTTCCCTCACTCTGAGTGGATATTCCTCTGTGTAACTGAATATATTTATAGTAATTATTTGAAGGGACTATCTACTAATTACAAAGCAAATTTCTCTGTGAATGTTTCACTAAGGTTTTGCTTTGGTTGAGATCATAGTACTTGACTTCTTTACTAACTAGAAATTTGTATTCTGTGCTCTGGTGATTTGGGACATTTTTTACTTCATCATTTTCTTTGAAGTTGGAAGTTATTTTAGAAAGAATTTGTTGGGAGTTGAATCATATTTCAAGGTTAGCTAATATTTATTAAGATAGCCACTGTTTCTAGGAAAATATTTTGTTGTGTGTTTTTTCTCTTGAGTGATAGACCTTTTAGGCAGTGATGAAAGCTCTGTTTGTTTATGTAGCCACCTAGATGTTGTTGCTTTATAATTTTAATGAAACTTCTCGTTCTGTACATTTGTGGCAGGCATTAATTTGAGTTGGATCAAATACACCACACATGTTCAGGTTTTCATACCTGGAGTTAGGGGTTTTTTATGGGGTTTTTCCTCAAATGCAATCTACTCTGGCAAAGTTGAATTCCATCTTCTGAAGCTTCCCAAGCTTCTCAGAAGAAAAAGCCTCCAACAATCAAACAAGATAATGGGAGTATAACAAAGCCTAATACACTGTGTATTGTTATCTTTAAATTAGTTACTCAGAGTATAAGATTTCACCATTCTTTATAAATTCTAGACAGTAGACCTCTGTCTGATTGCTTATTAGTTAGGATTTTTTCAAAGTTTGTGGGTTCTCTTTTCATTCTGTTGACAATTTGTTTTGACATGCAGAAGCTCTTTAAGAATAGTTGATCCCATTTGTTGATTCTTTCAAGAGCTTCCCGTGTGAATATATGTTTGTTCATGAACTCTTTACCTACCCCTATGTCTTCAAGAGTTCCTCCTACTATCTCTTCCAGGAGATTGAGTGTTTCTGTTTTAACGTTTAGATCTTTAATCCATTTTGACTTTAACTTAGTGCATGCTGATAGAGCTGGGTCAAGTTTTAGTTTTCGGCATGCAGAAAGCCATGTTTTCCAGCACCATTTGTTAAAGAGGCTATCTTTCTTCCAGTGAGCTTGTGTAGTCCCTTTGTCAAAGATAAGATGGCTGAGTGTTTTCGTAGATGCCTCTGCATCTTCTAATCTATTCCACTGATCCTCAGGTCTACTTTGTTGCCAATACCATGTTGATTTTATCACAGTGGCTTTGTAGTATAATTTCAAATCAGGAATTGTGATACCTCCTGCCTTGTCTTGATTGGCCAAGATTGCCTTTGCTATTCTAGGTCGTTTGTGGTTCCAAATAAATTTTAGGATTGATTTCTCTATATCTGGAAGGTATGTTGGTAGCAATTTGATAGGGATTGCATTAAATCTGTACAGCAATTTTGGGAGTATGGCCATCTTCACGATGTTGGATCTTCCTATCCAGGAGCATGGAATATCTTTCCATTTTCTGAAATCCTCCATAATCTCTTTTCTTAGGGTGTTGTAATTTTCCGTGAAAAGATCTTAATGTACAGGACTACAAGATAAACCCTGAGAAGACTTCAATGACCACATAGGAAATATAAAGTTCTTGTGTTGGTATATAAGTTTTGATCTACCTAGGTCTTAACTATCCAGCAGAAAAGTATAAAAGCATAAAAATGAAGTATACATCGTGAGCCCATAATATTAAGCTGAGCTGTGAATGGATATGGTCGACAATTTCTTTGAATAACTCCCTATGGTTGCAGAATGCTGGACTGTGTTGGATTGTGGTGTCGAGTTCAAGCACCTAAAGTAGTTGAATGTCAATGGAGTGCCCATTTTTGACAGGTGTAGACAAAGGAAGGGTTGTAGAAAGAAAAAATCATGATGTGTGTGTATAGACAGTACAGTTGTGATAGACAATGCTGGGCTTCTACATAATTCAATGATAGGCAAGATCTGCACTAATGGTGGTTGGACAGGATATTATGTCGGCTTTTAGTGCTATGGTCATCCACTAGGTAAATAATTATTGAATTTTTGATATAATTCAGCTATAAAAAAACCTGTAAATATAATATCATGTATGCACCTTGTACAATACCAAAACGTTATGAAAACAGTTTGCAATGTATTATTTCATCGACTCTGTATGGTTAAGGTGTTTTGAAACTGTCTGATTGACATTTGCATTTCAATAAAATAAAAATAAATGGAAAAAAAATAAATAAAATAAAATAAAAAAATAAAATAAATAAATAAATAAATAAAACAAAAAAAGACATTTGTATTTTAATAAAATAAAAATAAATAAAAAAAGAAAAGAATTACAAAAAAAATAAAATAAAAGTTCTCTTCAAAATAAAAAAAAAAAAAGATTTCACCATTTAACTATACAAACAAACATCTCCAAATAGCTCAGCAGAATAAAGTGCTAGCTTAGGCAGATGCAGCAGCAGTGTTCGATCCCTGGCATGCTGCGCTGGCCCAGCCCCTGGGGTGCATTGAGGGGCAGCTGAGACTGGACATGTTAGTGTGTGTCTGTAATCCCAGCACTTCGGAGGCTGAACACAGGCAGAGTCTCTACATAATGGGACTCTTTAGACCACTACTAAAAAGAAAATGTACAAACAATATTAATATAATAAACTAAGACAAATAAGTAATATAAGTTATATTCATATTTAACTTTTCATTTCCTTTTTTCTTCCTTCTCTGATCCCAATTCCTCTTTCCTTTTGAACTTTCTTCCCTGTTAACAATATCTATTGTACATTTGTATCATATTTAACCTTTCAGCTTCTCTCAGAAGGGAGACAATATGATGATGTTTACACATGTGTGTCTGGTTTATTTTTCTTACAAGTATGATTTATAGTTGTATCTATTTACCTATAAAACTCTCCAGTTCATCCTTTGTGGCTGACTAGTACTCCATCATATAAAAGATCACATGTTATTTATCCATTCGGAAGACTGGAAGGAAAGAGAGAAGGAAGAGAAAAAAAAAGAAAAGATCAGTGCCAACATCACAAAAAGGAAAGAAAGCAAATTTGTATTCATATTGAAGACAGGACCAAGGCCAGTCAAATAGCTCAGTAGACAACAGCACCTGGATAGGAACAGATACTGAAGTTTGATTCCCCCCGTGTCATGCTGGCTCTGTCTCTAGGGCCAACTGAAATGTTGACTACGACTGGGCATGGTGATGCAAGCACCTATGAACTCAATGCTTGGGAGGTTAAAAACAGGAGAATCACTACATGTCTGATTTGTGTGAGAACCTATAGTTCCTGTACTGAAATACATAAAATGATCCAAACAGTGAAGGATGGATCAACAAAAAACATGTTCCCTGGAAGAGAGATAGCCTCTTTAATAAATGGTGCTGGCAGAATTTTCCTCATAGCAGTGGTTAAACTTATCCATATCTATCACCATGCACTAAAATATAGTCAAAAATGGATAAAATATTTAACTATTAAACCAGAAACAACAAATTTACTGGAGGAGAAAATAGACAGAAATCTTGAAGACATAAGGGTAAGTAGTTTATGAACAAAAACCAAAGAATCAATAATTGGGATCTCATTTTTATGAAAATTTTCTGCATGTCTATAGCAATTAAAAATAGATTAAAAAGAAAAAATATATTAGGAAAAAATTATAGCCAATCATTCTTCAGATACAAAATTTCTATACAGAACATATAAAAAATAATAACAATTCAGGCCCCTAAGATACAAGGACCCAATTAAAAGAATGGTCATCCAAAATGAATGCATAATTTTCAGATGCAGAAATAAAAATGGCAAATAAATAATGTTCAACATCATTGTAATTTGAGAAATGCAAGTCAAAAGAATATTGAGATTCCATCTCAACTCAAACAGAATGGCTATCATCAAGCAATCTATCAGTAACCAACTGGAACTACTGTGGGCAACAAGAAACACTTTTTCACTGTTGGTGTTGAAATAGACTGTTACAAACACAGTGGAATCAGTATGAAGATTACACAATAAAATTAGGATTAAAGGTCCTGTTCAACCCAGGTAAGGGTATATAAAAATACCCTTCTGGATATTTTTCCAGAACTGAAAAAAGTCATTCCATACTAATAATATATGTGCACTGATGCATATAGTAGCAGCAGAGTTTGTCAAATCGAAATCTTGAAAATAATCCAAATGTCCAACAACTGATGTTTAGATGAAAATTTAATATTTTCATAGAATTGAGTACTATTCAATGATAAAAACAATAAACAAGCTTATTAATGGTAAATGATTGAAACCAGATACCATACTCATAAGTGAGCTAAAATGGACCCACATGTGTAAGATCATATTGTCTCACTAGTGTATGGGCCTGCAGTAGTAAATAAAACCTGATAGGTACAATAGATACTGTGAAAGAGAAAGAAATTTTTTCAAAAAAAGGACAACAATGAAGGAAAGGAGAGAGAGAGAGAGAGAGAGAGAGAGAGAGAGAGAGAGAGAATAAATATCTATGTATACACACATGATAGCTGGCATAATTATACTGTTGATTTCTGCTAGTCTTGGAAGGAGTAGTTAATGCTTAATTTTTTTCCTCTCTACTTTTATGCTTTTTATACCTTTTTGAGCAATTGTGGATGCTTATAACTGGTAATTTGAACAACATATTTGAAGAGAATATGCAATATAACACCCATAGATTGATGCCTATCATTTTAATTTCTTTTACTACTTTGTACTCATTGAAAACCAAAAGCAAGAGAGAGAAAAAAAAAGGAAAAAAAATTCACTTTCATGTTTGTATCTGCTATTACTGGTAAATATGTGGAGACAGTCCAGATCAGTGTTGATTTATTATACCAAATCAACGATAGCTTTTGAAAGGTACTGGATAGTCTTACCAATCCTGCACCTTCTGGCAGAGACCAGGTTCTTTCAGCCTGCATCTCTCCACATACCTTCCATTGTTCTGGGCCCAGCTGCATGTTAGTAAATGGAGCCAACAGCCAATCTGATTTCTGAGCTCATTTGGCCACTCCCCAAGAAGGTCCTAATCAATTGCTTTCTCGCATAGAAAACTGAGACTTGTGCCCTCACCACCCACTAATGCAGTCATTCATAACTACTGCTCACCTCCACTGATGAAGCTCTCAGTGGAGGCCTCTGAGGTCACCAGCAGTCACCATGTGTTTGCAGGTCTGAATCACTTTTATGCAGTGAGGCCCATCTCATGGAGAAAGCACCACAAACTACTTCCTTCTTCTTTATTGAAGCTTCTTTACTCTCTCTGTGGGCTTCAGTTAATGCCTCAGATGCTTCCTGGGTCCAGGAGACCTACTCTCCTCCTTCTTCCTGTCTTCTTTGTGTTGATATATTCCCCATGAATGATAGCAACTATTTGAGATGGTCTTTCTCTGTTGATTTCTACACTGCCTTCTTGGTGTTTCAGACTTACCTTTTTGTATATGACTTAATGCTATTTCATAGCAAACCGGTATATACTGTTGGGCAAGAATTAGATAAACAGGCAGTCCTCCTATTGTCTTTCTCTTCTTTGAAAAATTTGTTTTTTGGGGTTTTTTTTTGGTACTGGGGATTGAACTCAGGACCCTGCACTTGCCAGGCAATCACTTATTCTACAGAGCTATCTTCCTGGTTTTAAGCTTTTTTTTTGTAATTGTTGCATGAAAGGGAATAAAACTGACCTGATGTACTGTCTTTTTAATGGAAGCAGAATTTGTCTTTCTAATTTGACTAATTTGACTAATTATAACGTACAGTCTTATATTTCTAATGTATCAATCACATTAGTTATGTTTCTGTAAATTATTTCTTCCTCTCTTCTATGATGTTTTTGGTCTTTTGGATTTCTTGCCTAAAATGTCCAGAAAATTTTAGTAATAGGCATTGTATATGAAAAGTTATAGAGAATCTGAAGTATTTTTTGTTACTGTAGAAAGCACTTAATTTCCTCATTTAAACTACAAACATTACTTTAATATAACCAAGTACTTTAATAATCCAAAATCATATTTCTAGCTTTTGCACAGAGTTTAAAATGTTCGCAAAGGGAACTCTTAACTCAAAATAACACAAAAGGAAGAGCACATTGCAAAATTACAGTTAGGGTTAGGATTACCAACATTTTACTTTAAGAACTGCTTTTATTTTGGAAAAACTGGGAATTGAACTTAGGCACTTGCCAGGCCAGCACTTATTCTACTGAGCTAACCCCACCACCCCAAGAGCTGCTTCTATAGCCTAAACTAGCTATATTTTATAGTTTCTCACAATCATTATTTTAATTGCATTTATGGTGGAAACATAATAATTGCATACATTTATCATTTGTGGGGTGATGTTTTGTTACAGTATTCATTGACTAATGATCAAATCAAGGTAATTAACATACACTTCACCTGAAACATTAAATTATGTTTGGGGGGTGGAAACAATATTTAGAAACTTTACCTGCCTATTTTGAAACATGTAGAACATTATCATAAACTCCATTTAGCCTACTATGCAAAAGAATACCATAATTCACCTGAAATTGCTGATGATATATTCATAGAATTTATGATCTACAAAATGTGATATTAAAATTTATATTTTAATAAAAACAAAATGTTCCTATACTCATTTTACATCACTTTCACTTTCTTAGAACTTCCGAGTCCATAAATTCAGGAAGATGAAAATTCATGAAAAATAATACAATAGTCCACAAAAATACAGAATTGGAGTATTTAAAAAGTACAACTAATTAAGCTAGTCAAAATTCAAATGCCACAGAAAATTTACATATTCTGACACAAACACTGTTCACATCATAGAAAATGAATACATGAAATATTCTGGCAATGACATCATAATTTTCCCTCAAAATAAGCTAATTTTCTTCTTTACAGTGTTTGTATTTTATATTTTTAAAAATTTCATCTCAAAATGGAAGCATTTGTTGTTATATTTCCACATTTTGTGGAATAATAATTTCTAATTTGCAAAATACAAATACTCTTAAGAAAGAAAAAAAACAAATGTCTACTGTGGAAATGGTTCAAATATGACCTGTGCTAAAATAGGGGTAAAAGTGGAACTGATTTATGTTATGAACCTTACAAGTCTATGATCTGCAAGCTGTGAAATACCTGCAGAGAACTGGAATACTATCTCTGAAGAGTAAGAATAAATCTTCTTTTAAAATTAACAGAAATCTGCAAAACATTTCTAATCAACTTCAGTATCTCTGAAAATTTAAGGCCTTGTGAGAACATTGTACAGATTAGACTTTTCTCACTTAATAAGAATTCTTGGATATGCATTAATGGCTAAGAAATTATAGACAACAACTTAAATTTCTCCCAGTAACATAACTTCACAAAACAACGCTATAAAATTATTTTTAAGTTTTTCTATTTGGTATCTAAAGTGGATACATTTTAATATTTGGTAAAATCTCCATAGGAAGGGATAATGCAATCTCAGTAGATGCGCTGCTCGTATTTTGATTTGCTTCATTGTGCAAAAGTTCAAGATGATTACATTTTGTGAAGTAATCGGTAATATCTTGTCTTTTTGACATCAAAATGTACTTAATACAATTATGTACTTAATACACTAGAAACTCCAACTATACTTGATATGCAATAGGTAAAACAGGTGTTCCCCATCCTATATCATCTTTTGTTCTACGAAATGCAAACTATAATATTGGATATATAATTGAATAATAGCTATGGAAAAATGGTTCTTGAATTACATTCAACTTTCTCTTCATAATTGAGCTTTAGACATTAAAAATTGGCCATAGTTAGAAGAGGT
Organism: Ctenomys sociabilis; assembly: GCA_004027165.1. Taxonomy (NCBI): domain Eukaryota; kingdom Metazoa; phylum Chordata; class Mammalia; order Rodentia; family Ctenomyidae; genus Ctenomys; species Ctenomys sociabilis. Next base: position 24,342 of record PVKA01008327.1, read on the forward strand.
GTCTGAAACTCAGGGTCATGCCTTCTATGTCAGTTCCTATTGCTGTTTCAACTTACTCCCAACTCTCTTAGGAGAACTTATTAAAGTGCATACAAATAAAACCTGAACTTGCAGATGAGCAATGTTCTCCTACTTAAGACTTTGGAGATGTAACACACAGTGTCTGGTTTTGTCTTATGGCCCTGAGTTCTGCAGAACTACAGACCACTGAGTTCTTTTTTTTTTTTTTTTTTTTTTTTTTTTTTTTTTTTTTTTTTTTTTTTTTTTTTTTTTTTGTCTTTTTGAGACAGGGTCTCACTGTGCAGTTCAGGCTGGCCTTAAGCTCACTTTGTAGCTCAGGCTGGTCTCGAACTCACAACAATCCTCCTGCCTCAGCCTCCCTGGTGCTGGGATTACAGGCCTGAGCCACCACGCCCAGCTAGACCACTGAGTTCTTAATTGAATGTCCTAAAACCTCTGCAATCAAGAGCAGCACAATTCCTTTGCTAGTTTTAAAGTTATTATTTAAGAGTGGTGTTGTTCCTTTTTAGATCAGTGAAAAAGTTTACACTCTCCATTGAAAAATGAAACCAAGTATATTAGCAGCCTTCTTTTTGAGAAATTTTCAACTAAGATTGTGAAACAGCCTTAGATAGAAGCACTGGCTGGTGATAGCACTTTAAGGTCTGAGTACAATTTGAGCATAATGCTTGGTTGGAAAATGTATCACCTCAGGAGAATTTCACATTTTTAACCAATTTTATTGCTGTGTAGGGTCCTTTTGAATAGTTTATCAGTTGACTTACTGTTAAAAATTTGACCCTGATTAGGAAGATAAAACCCTAAGTTGCTTACTAAGTGCATTATTTTATTCTTTTGGGGGTATGTTAAAAATATACATGTGGGCTTATTCTTCAAATAGCTAAGCATTTTAGCTGAATGTATTGTCCTTCCTTTAATATTGATAGAATATTGTACTCCAGCAACTTTGCTGCAACCTATTATTACCTGAATAAACCTTATTTGTTATTCATAAGCTTTCAAATACTGACTGCTTCATCACTTATTTTTTCTCTGTATTGTTTATAATTTCCCCTTAAGTGTTTCAAATAAAACATCTTTACTTATCACTTTTATTCTTTCCAAAATTCCCTGTAGTCAAGGTGAATCCTTGCCATTCCTTTCCTGTTTTGTGATAAACAAGTACATTTTACTAATTTCTCTAATGTTATTGTGAAAGAAGCCCTTAAACTCACTGAAACCAGACTTAGAATTGCTAACGGACTCCTTGCCTGCACGTATAGTACTTTTAAACATTTGTCTCCATCTAGTAAATATAGATCATAAAGTAATTAAATTAAGGTGTGTAGATTTGTTTTTATATTAAGTATTCATAACAAAACTCATTGTTTCATTAATATTTTCTTTGAAGTACTAGGGCTTTTGTGGAGAAAATATGATAGAAGCTTTCATTGTTTTGATTTTTTATTACCGTTGAATATACTGAACATGAAGCAAAGTGAATTAAGCACTTGGCTGCCTTTTCTCTAAAGGATGAAGAGCCAGAACTTTTAGTGACTAATTTGGACAGAGGAAAGAGAAAATAAAAGAACTCATTCAATCCTACAAAAGAAAGTTTGTTCTTTGAGATTCTGATCTTCCAAAGGACTAGATGTTTGTGTGCCATGGCTGCTGCGAGAATATATTCTATAAACAGACAAATTTTGCACGGCAGCACCAGAAGAAACAATAGCTCATCTCAACAGAATTCCTTGCAGTTTTGTGTATTTGCACTGAGTAGCCTTAAATATGTGAAGAACTAGAAAGGTACATCTTCAAGGACTATTAGACCCAGCTCTCAACGATAGCTTGGTTACCAGTAAAGTCAGTGAAAGACTGCAAAGGTAGGATCTTAGTTCACTGTTTGCTAAAACTTGAATATTGTTCACAAGGCATTGGATTTAAGTAGGTGGTTCATGTAATACATGCCCTTCCAGGAGTTCATTTATTTGATGCAAGATTGATCATATATCTCATAAATGTCACAGTGCAAGATTGGTACAGAAAATCTCTTCTTACTTCAGGCCAACAAAAACTGCATGATCAGCAAAAATAAAGTATATTAAGAGATAAACTACTAGAGACCCTGCTTGGGCTGGAGATTCTCCAATTTAATTAAGGGTAGGAAAGGGCGTCATGAGTACAGAATAAAATAACCAATATCACTTTGGTAACTAACATTGTACTGAGACCAACTTTCATTTGCCTATTTATTCAAACATTCACTTGTTTGAATAAAAATATTTTTGATCTCAAAAAATTCTAAGCTCTACTAGGTAACTACCTAGTGTTTAGTTCACCTTTGTAATCTAGGTCTTGCTATGCTCTATGTCACTAACGTAGTTCCCTTGCTATCTAGTAGGAGTGAACGTACTTCAATGACTAAAATATGAGAGGCAATGATAGTCATTATAAATGATAGTCACTTTTAAATATCATATTTTGAATACTTTAAATATTTATTCATCTTCTTCTGCTCTGTTTTTTTTTACTTTGAAATGATATTTTCTCTGTCATTCCACCCTATATATTGATATTTGTGTAAAGTATTTGTCTATTATTCATCTCCCCACACTCATGTTTGAAAATTAAATCCCATAGCACAGGAAAAGCCTGACAATCACAATAAAACAGTACCTGGAATTTATATTTCTGATCTCATCTTTAAGTAAGACTCTCTTTAAGTAAGATGCCATCTTTAAGTATGCAGTGCCTTTTAAAAAGTGACCTATATTAGAAATTTGTTAAATGTAAGTATTTTAATATTCCACAATTTTTATTATTTTATTTGTAATTTAATAGGGGATTTCAGAAAAGTTAAAATGTTTTCAGAAACCTTTCATGTTTGCCAGAGATTGGGTCTGGGCCATCTACCATGATCACTCAACAGCTCCTTTGTTTGCCACTAGAGCCTGTAACTGCCACCTGTATGTTTGCCATTTTAAGATTCTTGCAAAGCCTGAGAATAAATATACTACTTTCCCAATTGAAATCCAATAACATTAAAAATCTTGGAGGCCCTATTCTGCTCTGTCAAAATAGTGGAAAATTCATTAACAATATATTTGATCTATTTAATATGCTCATAATTATTTAACCTTCTGAGAGGTCAGCAGCCTTCATATTATTATCTATCAAAATATAAATGGGTTTACAATACAAGTTTAGACATATTCCTCCTATATTATAGTTCTTTTCTGAGACACTGTACTCTGCTACAATGACAAACACTACCAAACCATGAGATCACTGTGGCTTTGCCATCTGATTGCTGATAAGAGATATGCTCAAGTGATTCAATTGCTGCAGTTTGTAGGATTTTTTCAGAGATTGACTATCTTTCATATACCTACCTTTGTCTCTCTATTTAGACATATGCCTTGGCATAGCTCCATCGTTTAGTATTAGAGAATTAGTGGGTTTGAGGAATCGTGCATTTTAGAGCAGCATGTCAAAGTGGCTCCCTAACTCTTACACTTTTTAAGTATTAGTATAACGATGTGAAGACAGTGAGGGTGACTGTTCCATAGTGGTAGCAGCACCACAATTCTGGATTTATTTTCAGTATTTAACTCAGATTATGTGGCTACAGATCTGCTGTTTTGAGCCATTCTGACTGTATTGCATGAGAATTTCAAATTTTTCATCTTTTAGTTTTTTTTTTTTTTTTTTTTGCATTGTCTCTTCTTTTGTGGAACGATGTTTAGGGAACTTTTTGAGAGACAAATTGGTAATGCCTTGGTAAACATTACATCTTGTTAATATGATAATGATGTTCATAGCCAGATTATATATTCAAATGAATATTTATATGTGTAATGTGTTCTAGTAATTTTATTCCCCAAATTGCTAACAATAAAGTTCAGGGACAAAAATTTGCACTCTCTTTGACCTTTAGAAAGCAACCATCATTATATATAGTTTTTAAAAGTATCATTTTGTGTTTGCAAATATAGCATATCCAGCTTAATTTAAGTTTGTACCTGACTTTTAACATTATTTATTTATTTTATGTATTTGGTACAGGGTCTCAGCAGCTCAGACTTGTAGTGATCCTCCTGTTTTCAGCCTCCCCAGTGATAGGATTACAGGCATTTCCTGCCATGCCTAAACTTGGTGGCTGGCACAGCACTCCCCTGGAGGCAGGGCCAGCAGGCATGTTGTGATAGGGATTGTTTTAACAAACTTAATAATATTGAGTCAGCAAAATTATTAATGAATTTCCACTTATCTTTTGTCATAAAGACTCTTAGTGGTACATATTTATTCTGAAATACTTGCAATGTAAAGGCAGATCATTTCCAGGTAGAGTGGCACATGCTTCAAATTCTAGCACTCTAAAGCTGAAGCAGGAAGATCACCTGGAGTTTGAGGCCAACATGGGCTACCAAGTGAGCTGAAGGGTGCCTTAACTTCATTGTGAGACTTTGTCTCAAAAGACACACCAGGGACTTGCAAGATGGCTCAGTAGAATAAGTGATTCCCTGGCAAATGCAAGGGCCTGAGTTCAATCCTTGATCCACAAAAAAGAAAAGCACAGCACACTCAGAAAAATAAAGTCAGATCATTAAACACATATGAATATTATCATTACTACTATAGAAACCTGTGCTTGCTGATGGATACTCAGTATTGTTTCAACATTGACCTTTTAATTTTAGAAAGTTGTAGAGATTAGAAAATTATTAACCATGAACTAAGTAAATTTTATAATTACCATAATTATTACCATCATCATAATCCTAATCTTCATCAAAGATCAATTTATTGTTTGTATAATGTAAAGGGATACACAAAGGGACCAATAGATGCAAAATTTAGGGGCCAAGGAGATGGCTCAGTGGAATAAGTGCTTCCCTGGCAAGCACAAGGGCCTGAGTTCAATTCCTGGTTCCATAAAAAAAAAAAAAAAAAAAAAGAATAGATGCAAAACTTAGTTTCTGATGTTTAAAATAGTGTCTTTCTCTTAGTAAATATATATGTATATGTATTAAAATATATATAAAACTTGAAAATTTAATCTCAATTTTTCATATGATTTCAGTGAATTAGAAGGACATAGCTTCATTTTACAATAATAAGTTTGGTAGTACAGAGTATTTCCCATCAGATTGTTCTCTTCTGAAGTGAAGGAATAATATACTTTAATAACTAAGAGATAGTTTTCTGAAAAGAAAGAAATATGAAATTATTTTGTAGGCCAAGAAGAGTACAGACACCATCTAAAGTAGATTTCAACCTTTTTTTCAAAGTGAAAAATAAATCAGGCAAAATACACCAAACTGTAACTTTGCTTTGCTCTGTTTATATGACAAGATGACATAAAAAGGATGCCTGAAATCTCAGTATTCCCTACTAATTCCAGTATTAACCCTTGATTGTTTTATGGTGAGTTATTAGACTATATTTCACAAAATAATTTCACAAGAGATCCATTAGGATTAAAAATAAATCCTGATGACTCCTACCATTTCAGTGAATATTCAAATTAGTCTGCATATATTCCTTTCCAGAAAGAATATAACAAGATAAGTGATATTGATGGCAATGGCCTCTGAAGAGACTGAAATCTCATAAATCTACTGTTCTTTAATAAAGACAAAATTTTTATTCATTTCAATGAGAAAATAATAAAATACCAATAAAACAATTTCAAAACAGGTTAGTAGGAAACTTATAACAATTGATACATTGCATATCCTATCTTTGTAGTAGTGATTCAGAGGGCTAGATGCAGACATGATATCTTGTCTAAAATAATATTAGTACAAATCTTTCTTCTCAATGAATGAGCTAAGAAAAAACAGCTGTATATTTATCCTAGCTATATTGCATTAGTTTGCTGAATTTAAGTATGTACAATCTTTGGTCTGGCATCAAGTATGAAAAGTTCCTTTAAATATTTCTCTAAATACAGCTTCTGTAACTATAGTGAAACACCCATCTCTGATAAAACGAAACAGAAAAAGGGGGATATAAGTAAAGGATGTTTTTGTTATAATATATATATATATATATATATATATATATATATATATATATATATATATATTTCTGTGAGTATATATACAAAATAAAGACAAATATTGACATAATGTTTCCTTGTTTATCAGTCATCAAGAAAAATGAAATCGTACCTCCAACACTCACTTTCTTAGGTAAATACAACCACATTGGGCCCTGAATTTCATGCTGGAGGTTATTGCAAGAGCCTGTGGTCACTTCTGTGGCTACTTGCATCCTTCCCATGTCTGCTCTGTGAGAATTGCGTGCTTTTTCAAGTATTCTCTTGGTTTGGATGCATCTGCTATAACACTGTTCTAACAGTCAAAGGGTAGCCCTTGAGTGATGTTACATTTTGCTAGCTAACTTACAAATTTGTGCCCAGAACTTGGGAATTCATTTCTAAAGTTTCCTTGAAAACATTTGGAGAGTGAGATTTGACCCATGTCTGCCCCTTGTTGTAGGTAAGTGTCAGTAGCATAATGCTTAATAATCTAAAAGGCTCTCCTCCTTATCGTTAGTTGTTCCAAAGGCTTTATGTATTCTGGACAGGTTCATACTTTGGCAACCTTTCAAACCAATATACAGCAAATATCTTTTAGGTTTTCTTTCTTAGCAGATAGCCGAGTAGGAAATAGAGAGTGGAAGATCATTACTATTAGCATTTTTCAGCCCCTATTTTATTTTCCTAAGCAACTTTCTTTCTGGTAATAAACTAGAAAACTTAATCAGAAAAATAAAGCTGCCTGATTATCCGGAATGGATTTCTGAAGATTGGAAACCTCACTTTGAGTTGTGGTGAATCTCAACTGCATTCAATTAATTGGTTTTAAGATTCCCTCAGGATTTTGGTGGACAGCACTTCTGGACTTGTCTGGGTGGCTTATAGAGCATGGCCTAGGTGCTTACGTCTGGCACCTGGCCCCTTCCCCTCAGCACTATTGCATTGTTCCATTTCTCTACTGTCATTGAAATGGGAGAAATATAACTACCAACCTGCTACATGTTAAGTGTAGGAGAGGCTTATTAGGGAGCAGAAATAGCTCATGAGAGATAGGAGGGAACTCTGAAGTGGGTGTGAATGAGGCCATTTATCCATGAATGTTTAAAGGGCAAAATCATGAGGTGGGTAAAAAAATGGGTCAATGTATGATCAACTACTAGGACTACAAGTAATAGCTACTTAGCTAATATGAATCCACTAGGTAAGTAGGGCATGTAGCAAGGGCACATGGATGACATTGTTAATCTTGGCTTTTCTGTGACTTCTAAAACAGGAAGGTTTTAGGGAAGAGATGGGCCTAGATGTTCTTGTCACCCATTCAACTGTCTGGTGTATATTTAGCTTTAATTGATTTGCTAGTAGCAATTACAGTGTCACCTCAAATTTTCATTCTGGTCATTGTGAGTATAGTCTTGAGCCTCCCCTTCTTCAGATGCTGCTCTAGCCACAATTCTTTTTGTTCCCCTTTGGTCTCCAAATCATTTATTTGTCTTGATTGGGGGGGGAGCCCTTTGGGGAAAGAGTAAAAAATACTATGGGACCCTGGACAAGGCGGTGCAGGTGAACTCAGGTAGAAGGGTTTCTCAAGCAAAGGTGGAGCCGTTCCACCCCATATTGGCTGCATTCATATCATAATAGTTGATGTAGATCCCATCCGGATTGATGAGCAGGCTCTTGGCCAGCAGGCCACACAGCAGCTTGCTGCTGCAGCGATTCTGTGCACTGCCTATCTTGCAGATGCTGTGCAGGTTGCAGAGCTCGTAGGGCTCCGATGAACACGCGAAGGGCTTGAGCTGGTCCCTAACCACGTGCGCTGTGATGTACTGGACCGGCTTTCCAATGGCCTATGCCAGCCGCTGGGTGAGCTCAGAGAGGAACCCTTCTGGCATGGAGGTGTGGGGCAAGTTGGTGTTCAGGACAAATGTCGGAGACTTGGTAACAAAACCAGAAAAACCGGGCAAGACTCGCTACAAGGCAGTGGCAGAGGAAGCTCTAGCCACAAATCTGATGTCCCTATCTTCCATTTACTTCATTGAGAGCTGAGTTCTTTTCTTACTGTACATTAATTTGTGTCTAGCTATCATACATATCATACCACGTACAAAGTGTCTTTGTTCTGTCACAACCTTCCACCATAATGCTCCTCCCTTGGAGCCAGCGGAAAACTTTAAACTGTGAGCGTTGGGTATTATATCCTGGAAAGTCATCAACATTTTTCATCTCTTATGATTCATCAATATTTTCCCTTCAAGTGAACTTGCTGCTTTTTCTACATTTCATATTTCCATGTGATACTTTTTTCCCTTGATGATAAAATTTCTAGTGTATTTTCAAGTGACACTCTTCAGGGACAACTCTTATCTAATTCTGTCCCTGACACAAATTACCCTCCTTACAGGCTTCAAAGCTTCCACGGTTTGTTTGAGATACTGACTATTAGGAATGACAGCTTAGTCTGAGATCGTCTTATTTCCAGGAAGAAGAGAAAATGGAGGTTGTGTGAGGAAAACAGTTTGCTTGAGGTCATCCAGTAGATTGATGGGGGAAAGAAATACATTGTATTCTTTAAGTATATTAAAGAAATTATGTTAACAAGAAGAATAAAATATTAGCTACCACATTTTAAAGGTTTTAATAAGACGTATTAATGGTTATCAAAGATCCCTCTTGATATTTTAATCTTCTAATTTTGCTTCTCTGCATACTTAGGGGCCTTAATTATACTTTCCACTTTTCACTTTTTACCCTCTGCCTGAGAACTTCTTACCTCCTTCATCTAGTTGACTCCTACACTTTCTGTGTCATTTTAGGTATCACTTTTTGAAATAATTTTTTTTTCTAACTCTCTGTATTTTTTCAATATTCTATATTTTTTCTGTTTAGCATTCATTTTAATTATAATTAATATTGCTTTTATGTTTAACATTTTGACTTGGACATTATACTGAAATCTCTGAAGACATAAGGGATCACTTTTGTTATTATTGCTTGCATATTTCTTTTGAAGCTCTTACTAGTGTATGACCACAGGATTTTTGTCTGTGCCTCAGGTTCAGCCGCTGAGTCTTCATGATTGTGTAGCAGATAGAGGCAATGAGATAGGAACCATAGGGACTCATGGTTGGAGTGTAGCTGGTGAGAAGGAAAATATATTTTCCCTCTTATTTGGAAGTCCTAGAATTGGCTTGGGTCCATACATATGAGCGCTTGGCCCGAGTGACTGTAACAGACAATGGTAAGACAGACTGTATGTGAGAGAGGGATGATACAGAGAGATTGATGGAGAAATAAGATAGAGGAATTTGATACCATAATTTTATATTTATTTATTCATTTTGGTCATACTGGAGATTGAACTCAGGACCATGCACTTGCCAGAGCTTCTACTGAGCTCCCCAGCCCCTTGAATGCCATAGCTTTAAGGTACCTCGACACTGGCTTTCTTCATTCCCTCCCATTCATGGGCTGATTAAATTAGTCAAAACATTGAAATTCTAGTTTGATTTTTATTATAATAATAAGGGCTGGATTTATTTTACAAGCATTCTAGTTCTGACTAATAATTCAGTGTATTAATAGCATCAAGTGCAGAGCTGTACATACTAAAATAAATGTTGACTGATGTTCAATGAGTAAACAAAATTTTTAAAGTAGGTCTGAAAAATTACAAGATCAATATAAATATCACAAGATATTTATATTGTTTTTAAATCATGACTGTGGCTCACCTAAGATTTAAAATATGCTCATGTGTGATAATTTTAGTAACTTATGACTAACATGGCTTTATAGCAATCTTATAAAACAGAGATACTTGAAAATAAGAAATTAAGGGTAGCTTATTAATAAGTTAATAGACACAATTAAATCCTCACATGATTTCAAGTTCCAGAATTTAAAAAGAAGAAAATAAAGCAGGATACCAAACAGAGATCAGTCCTATAGCTTGGGGTAACATACAAATAAACTAGCCTCACAATATAGTCTGGGAGTTTACTTGTTACCTTTCAGAATATGAAAGTAATGGAATTTAGCATCCATGTCTAAATATCTGTTTCTAGAGGTGTGAAAGAAGCATAATGTAGTCTTTTCTAGACACTGGATATCCTTCTGGCAAATCTCAACATGATCTGGAGTGATACTAGATTTCAGCTAGTTTTTGCTGGAAATTCTTGCCTATCCTACTTTGGAATCTAAAGGAAAAAGATCCTTCTTTTCTCTCCTTACCATGTAACTTTCACTTGGTCAATCAGATACTTTCTATCTTAAATAAATGATGCAAAATTTTTGGAAAGCTGAAAGGCATTTGTTGAAAGCAGCATTAATGCTTTGGCTAAGAGTTCATTGCTTCAAAATTTTTGGGTGTTATTTGTCTATTCCAGCAGAAAATTTTTTATTTCTCTCTTTTTCAACATACACTTGAAGCTTTCAATTCTATTAGCTCCTTTATATACTTCAAGTAATTCTTTTGCATAAACTCATAAACTGTTCATATGTTCTCTGGTTACTGAGACAAAACACCCAACACCCAAATAAAAGGAAGAAATGTTTATTTATCTAATAGTCTGCAGAGGTTTTAGTCCCTAATGAAATGGCTAGAAGGAAGCATGTCATGTCACATGTCATTGCACAGGAGAAATAGTTCATAGTAGGCAGAAGTGAGCAAAGCAACAAAGGATGACCACAGCTCTTTCTATCCATTATCCAAGCTACTTAAAGTGGGTACTACTCACACTCATAATCCTAGTGGCCTTGAACCTAGCACTGCACAGTGAATCAATTACAGCATCACACACTGCAGATTCAGCCACCTGTTTAAAAAGTCTCAACTATGACTTTATGAGGCTTTGTGGGTACATCTCAACATAAGCTGTAACACTCTGCCCATGTCCCTCTGTGCAAAAGACATTCCTCCATGAGGTAGCATGGCATGTCAGACATCCTTCTTTTTTTTTTTTTTTTTTTTTTTTTTTTTTTTTTTTTGTCTTTTTGAGACAGGGTCTCACAGTGCAGTTCAGGCTGGCATTAAGCTCACTTTGTAGCTCAGGCTGGTCTCGAACTCACAACAATCCTCCTGCCTCAGCCTCCCAAGTGCTGGGATTACAGGCATGCGCCACCACGCCCAGCTCAGACATCCTTCTATGCAAAAAATATTCAGTTCATCTCCAAGAGTTGTCAGATGTTAATTTTTTCTTTTCTTTCTTTCTTTCTTTCTTTCTTTCTTTCTTTCTTTCTTTCTTTCTTTCTTTCTTTCTTTTTTTTTTTTTTCTTTTTGAAACAGGGTCTTACTATGCAGTTCAGGCTGGCCTTAAGCTCACTTTGTAGCTCAGGCTGGTCTTGAATTCACAACAATCCTCCTGCCTCAGCCTACCGAGTGCTGGGATTACAGGCATGCGCCACCACACCTGGCTTCTTTTCTTTCTTTCTTCATTTCTTTCTTTCCTTCCTTCCTCCTTCCTCTCTCTCTCTCTCTCTCTCTCTCTCTCTTTCTCTCTCTCTCTCTCTCTCCGTCCTTCTTCTCTCTCTCTCTTTCTCTCTCCTTCTTTCCTTCCTTCCTCCCTTTCTTTCTTTCTTTTTCTTTTTGCTGTACAGGGGATGAAACTCAGGACCTTGCGTTTGCCAGGCAGGCACTTATGCAACTGAGCTGTATCCCATGCCTAGATTTTCAAATATTGCTGAAAAGTCCAAATCCAAAGTCTCTCTGAAGTTTAAGGCAAAGTCTAATTAGCAAACTCCCATAAAATGAGAAGAAAGCTAAGTACATCTAGTGTTCAATGGCACAAAAAGACATTTCCAATTCAAAAGTCACAAACAGCTGGACAGCAAGAAGCATGAAAAAAGCAGGTCCCAAATCCAGCAAGGCAAACATGAAACCCTACAGTTTTACCACTAGCACCTTCAATAATCTGTGGCAAACTGTGAACTCCAAGACTTGGGTGACTGCACCCCTACAGTATTGCAAGTGTTGTAGCTCTCATGACTTTTTTCCTTGGCTGCATTTTCTGACACCTGACAGCTGTTCTTGGAGAACCCATGTTCCTGACTTCTTGGATCTCCACTGTGGCTTCACATTCACAACTTCACATCCTACCTTCTCAGAGGTACACTACCCAACCTCTCATGTCTTCTTAAATCTGCATAGAATCCTTCCAGGCCACAAAACTTTTTCTGGTCTGAATGCACCTAAAACCAGCACCATATGGATGATGTCAAGGCCCATTGCCAGCTTAAGAAGTTGCTGGCAGTAGACCTTGGTTTTAGCTGCCCAGCACCTATGAGACAAATGCTAAAGAACATTTTTCCTGGGCTGCTAATGTATTGGAATATGGTACTCTGGGGCTCTCTTCTCAAAGCAAAGACTTATTTTTGCAATTTTGAGGTTGAAAAAGGTAAAGTCCTGCTGCTTTTTGCAATATTCTCAGGGCATCTCTTATATTCTTCTGTTCTTTCTCAGTAAGCAAGTTGTCCTTTACTCAATCCTTGAATTGAACATTGTTACTGGAGCTTTGTTTTTGGTCAAACTCAAAATGTTTTACATCACTCATCTAGGCTCCTTGCTCTTGATATTCAACATAAAGGTGGACCAAAAGTAGCCATGCCACTGCCTCAACATTAGGCTGCCTTACAATTTCTTCTGTCACATTAGTCTTCTACACATAATCTCCATTTCGGGCCATCTCTGGAATTAAACAAAATTCAGGCAAACTTTCTCGCAAGATATTATTCACATTTTCTGGAGTCCAACAGCCAATAGTAATTCTTCCCATAACAAAGCTCCTGAACTTTGTGTTTACCAGCAGTATTTCTATTAGCATTTTGGTCTTCTGAGCTCTGACCAGAATCACCCAACAGCTTTAGGTGCTCCCACTCTATTTTTTTCATATGTCATTTCCAAACCTTTCTTAACACTTCCCCATCCTAAAAGGCAGACCTGATGGTTCCTATCACATGTCCAAGAAATTCACAGTAACAATACCACTTTACTGGTATCATTTCTCTGCTAACATTTTTTCTCCCCAATGTGACAAAACACCTATCACATTTAAAGTAATAAATATTTATTTAACGCACAGTTTGTAGAGGTTGCAGTCATAATTGTCTGACAGCAAGGAAATATGGCATGGCAGACAGGCACTGCAGAGGAGAAACATTTCGTGGTTGTCAGAAGGAAGCAAAGCAAAATGGGATGACCACAGCTCTTTTTATTCTTTATTCAAGCTACTTGTGAGAATTACCCACACTCTTCATCCTACGGGCCTCAAACCTTGCATTGCACCATGAGTCAATTCCAACTTTACACACTCTAGACCGAGCTGTCTCTTAAGAGCTCCTACCCATGACTGCATGAGGTTTTGTCAGGAACACCTAGTCATAAGCCATAACATTCATCAACCAGAGGAAGAATAATACAATTATTCAAGAATGCTTAATAACACAGTTGCCTACTCCAAAAGAATTATTTTTAATATTAGTTTTAATGCATATCTTTACTATGTAATGTGTACATTAATCAATAGGACTTAGTTTATGTATACATAGCATACCTGCATTCTAATAACTTTATTAGGAATCACATGAGATTATTTTTAAGGTTAGTGTGAATATTGGTCCATAATCAATCTACTGAGTAGCATTTTTTTTTTTTTTTTTTTTTTTTTTTTTTTTTTTTTTTTTTTTTTTTTTTTTTTTTTTTTTTTTTTTTTTTTTTTTTTTTTTTTTTTGTATTTTAGGGAAGAGTATACAGGGTGGTGAAGCTATCACTACTAGATTGGACTTGTAGTGATCCACCTATTTACAGCCTCCCAAGAGCTGAGATTATAGGCACATGCCACCACACCCAGTATCAATTGGCATCTCAGCAAGCCCCAGGGCTGAGGCTGCCACAGCAGGCTTGGGGATTGAACCCCCATCCTTTGAGCCTGCTTGCAAGAGTAGCATGGTTCTTAACACTTAGTAAGGTCACAAAACCCTCATTGGATAAATATACAAAATGGAAGTAGAAATGAAACTGCTAAAGTATAGTGAAGCCTCAAAAAAGTTTGCATTTTCTGAATCAAATATCACCATGGTGACATAATCATGTAGACGCTGACCTGAACATCTATTTAAACCAAAATGTAAAGTCTACTTCATTCCTTATAAAGTCTTGATATTATTATTATACATAAGGAGTTATATTTTCCTTTGCATTGTAGCCACCAGAATTAATTAATCCCAATTTCCCACACGGCTTTGAAAAAGCTTCTCCACCAGATTGGCAAGGCCACCTGATCAACAGGCCTCATTCTGTTCTTGACTCACCCCTGCATTCTTCATGACAGGCCTTCCACACATATCCCACAAGTTGGAAGAGCTAAGCTGATCAGCTTGGCACAAGCGTACTGCCCACAGACTTAGAGCCAAAGCCATTTCTGGTCATAATTAATACACTGTAATTGTTTGGCCATTTGATATAGTAGTTAACATTTATAATTTTTCATTGCCCGGGGTCTGGCTCTCTGAACTTCCTGGCAGCAGCACCCTGACAGCAGCTGTCACGTTAACTCTCTCCTTCCTCTCACTCAGCGTTTTTCCTTCTGGTGAAGCTGAGCCTACTCCACAGTAAGCTGATTAGCACATTCAGTTTCCAGGGCCACGGGTAGAGTTTTAGGGCAGAGGAACCAAGAAGGGCCAATTAGTTATGAGCAGACATTTAATGAGGACGTCTCAGGAAGAAACTTCCATGCAGTTTCATGTGAGCTAGAGGGACTAATTTTCTTTTCACTCACAGGAAGAGAGCGAAGCAGTCTTTTGCTCTCAGAGCTGCTGGTGGCCATTTTGTGATAGCATAAGATGAAATAGCTGCTGCTAAAGGTATAAAGAAATCTAGAGATAAATTGGGACTTTGTAACATTGTTGATACTCCTGAACCTGATGAACCTTTCAGTCCTTCTAGCCACTTGTGTCATTAGTCCTATTGTTTAATCTTATTTGAATGAGACTTGTTCTCATTTATAACTAAAAGCTTTCTAATGAATCATCTCCCTGGCTGGAACTTAGATTGAATTGAATTCTTTGTCACAGAGCACACGTATTCTAAACCCATAATAATCATGGAGTCGTTCTTTTCTGTCCCTCAGTACTCTATGTTTTTTAAATCACCCAAATAATTCTGTGTTTGGCAGTAAAGATTGCCATTTAGTGGTGTAAGTATTGTCTAAAATACATTCAGTTCCAAGTGACAGAAAATCAAAAAAATTAACTTAAACCAAAAGGAAATTTATTATTTATATCATTGCAAAATTTAAGAAAACCTTCATAGGGGAATTCAAACAATATTGGCAGGTCACATTTTTATCCTTTGCTTTCTGTCACATTGTTTTAATTTTTTTAATCCTTTGCCTATATCATTCTACCTCCATATTCAGCAATAAAGAAAATAATCTTCTCTTTTACTAATTCGGAAAAACAAGGCTTAGCTTTAATGTCTATGACTTATACTGCATTACATCTTCTCTACGAATCACTGTGGTAAAGAAGCTATGACTGACAAGGTTACAAGCAAAAGTCAAGTCAGAACACCAGGAATGGAGACAGGACATTGATAACGGAGGTGTTTCTGCTGGACATTCTTCCACCGAGATTAGGAAAACAGTTACTTTACTGGGGAAAACTGAAGATCTTGGACACGAAGAGGTTAGAATATATTAAAGATAGTAAAGTACAAGTGCCTCGTGCATTGTATAAACTAAAGCCAAATTACAGGCCCTTCCGACTTATAATCTGAATCATACCTCATGTACATACTCAGTTATAGAGTTAGCTGAGAACCCAGTATTGACCTGTTGAGATTTAAAGAGTGCTGTTTATTTTGATATTTATATTTTTATTTTTGTCCTTTTAGGGAAGGGTCTACAGGGTGTACATGGTCTCTCTCCTAGGTCATACTTGTGCTTATCTGATTGTTTACAGCCACCCAAAAGCTGGGATTATGGGAGAGAGCCACCATGCTCAGTCTCAAGCATCATCTCGGCATACCAACCGGGGCGGTGCAAGCTCTGGATGTCTTGGGGACTGAACTCCCAACCCTTGTGACTGCTTGCAGCTTTAATCCACTGAGCTACTTGGACAGCCCTCAAGAGTAATCTTTAAAGGTTATATAACATGTAAGTTACAGTATTCAGGACTCTTTATACCTCAAAAAATTTGGTTATATTTGATTTTGGTTATGCTTCTAACACTTTAAGAACATGGGCTTACAATCACAGAAAATTAAGTTTCATTATTTTTCTTTATTAAATGGAGATAAACTCTTTAGATGTTTACTTTTATTTTTTATTGAAGAAGAAATAGCAATGAGACAGTCTGAAATCAACCTAACAGGACAGATTCAATAATTAATACAATGCAAACTATTTTCAAAATGCTTTGTTGTCCTAGAAGGTGCATACATGATATTCTACTTACAGACACTATTAGAGCAGATGTCTCTAATCAATAAATTAAGAGAATATAGCTGTACACTTAACTTATTTTTTAAAGATGTATTATAGCATAGTTTTAATAATTAATACTTTCTACCCTGTTATTTTCCTAGTGGTTGTCCATACTACTAGAAGCCAACATAATATCTTGTCACAATTCTATTAGTATAAATCTTACTTCTCATAGAATTATGTAGAAATACTGCACATTTATCCTAATTGTACTGTTTATACAAACACATCATGGTTCTTCCTTTGTATCCACCTATTTTTGTCTACACCTGTCAAAGATGGCACTCCATTGTCATTAAACCATTATAGGTGCCTGAACTCAGGGACAAAATCAAACACAATCTAGAAGTCCACAATAATAGTGAAGTATCTGAAGAAGTTATAGACTATAGCCATTTAAAGCTCAAATAATTATTATGGCCCCACATTATATACCTCATTTTTATACTTTTCTGTTGCATGGTTAAGACCAAGATAAAGCAAGATCTATATTTAAAAAATGTAGCTTTTGTATCTCATGAGGTCAGTTAAATCCCCTCTGAGTTTATCTTATAATCCTGTACCTCACTCTGTAGATCCTTTGTCTCAGCCATGGGGATGAGTCACGGCCTTTGCTTAAACAGTTTGCTCTCTGTTAGAGCATGAGAGAAAGTTTTCTCTCCATGTGACTATCCCCAGGCACACTATAAGTCATTGATCGCCTTCCTCTTTGGCTCCATAATCTTCTTGATCAGAAAATTTGGGGCACAACTGAGTTCCATGATGTTATAGTACAGTACTCTATGTCCGGAGTCTTCACAGACCTTGAAAGGGTAGGGCCAAAATATTGGCTGACCTTGAATCCTTTCTATTTCTCCAATTTTTGATCTGTGAACTTACGTTGTTATCCATGGAGAAGAGACATTGATTAGTAAGTACCCTGCAGCATATGCCATTCAGTTTGCCCTAACTATCTAATTCAATTCTGTTTAGTTGTTGTTGTACATTTTATTTGTATTTCTACTTTTGACTACTTATACTAGGGAGATGATATGATATTTGCACATGTGTGTGTGATTTACTTCACTTATGAGTATATGTTCAAGTGGCATCCACTTCAGTACAAATACTTCAAGTTTATCATTCTTTATAGCTGAGTAATACTCCATTACATAGAAATACCACATCTTTTTCAACCATTCCTCATGTGACAGACATCTTGTTTGTTTCCAAGATTTTAGTGTCACAAATTGTGCCACTATAAACATAGGTACACATATATCACTATGAAATGATGTTCTGAGTTGCTCCTGGAAAATTCCAAGTAGGGGAATAGCCGGCTTGAATGGGATTTCTAGTCCTACTCTTTTGAGGAGTCTCCACACTGATCTCCACAATGGTTGTACCAGTCTACATTCCCACCAGCAGTGGAGAAGTAGTCCCTTTTCCACACATCCTCTCCAACATTTGTTGCTGGTGGATTTCTTTATGATAGCCATTCTTTCTGGAGTGAGATGGTATCTCAGTGTTGTTTTTATTGGCATTTCATGGATGGCTAGTGATGTGGAGCATTTTTTCATATATTTATTCGCTTTTTTAATTTCATCCTCTGAGATGCCCATTTCTGGATTGGGTCTTTAAGTTGAGGGCCCTAATACATGTTAGTTCTTTATATATTCTAGAGAGCAGACCTTTGTCTGATTGCTTATTAATGAGGATTGTTTCAAAATTTGTGGGTTTCTTTTCACTTTGTTGACAATTTCTTTTGACATGCCACAACTTCCTCCTACTTTCTCTTCAAGGAGATTGAGTGTTTCATTTTTAATGTTTAGATGTTCAATCCATTTTGACTTTAGCTTAGTGCAAGGTGATAGAGCTGGGTCAAGATTTAGTTTTCGGCACGTAGAGAGCCAAGTTTTCAGCACCATTTGTTAATGATGCTATGTTTCTTCCAGTATGTTTGGCCCCTTTCTCGAAGATCAAGTGGCTAAGTGTGTTTGCAAAGGCCTCCGCATCTTCTAATCTATTCCACTGATCCTCAAGTCTATTTTGTTGCCAATACCATGTTGATTTTATCACAGTGGCTTTGTAGTATAATTTCAAGTCAGGAATTGTGATTCTTCCTTCCTTGTCTTTGTTGGGCAAGACTGCCTTTGCAATTCTAGGTTTTGTCTCATTACAAATAAATTGTAGGAATGATTTCTCTAGGTCTGGGAAGTATATTGTTGGCAGTTTGATAGGGATTGCAATAAATCTGTACAACAATTTTGAGAATAGGGCCATCTTCACCATGTCGGTTCTTCCTATCCAGGAGCATGGAATATCTTTCCATTTTCTGAATTCCTTTATAATCTCTTTTATTAGAGTGTTGTAATTTTTCATGAAAAGATCGTTGACTTCCTTGGTTAAGTGAATTCCAAGGTAATTCATTTTCCATGGTGATATTGTAAAAGGTATTGTTTCTATAGTTTCCATCTCAGTGTATTTGTTATCTGGTAGAGGAATGCTATTGACTTTTGAGTATTGACTTTATATCCTGCTATGCTACTGAATTTCTGTATCAATTCTAGAAGATTCTTGGTGGTATTTTTGGGATCTTCCAAGTAAACTATCATGTCATCTGCAAATAGTGATAATTTAACTTCTTCTTTACCTATTCTTATTCCTTTTCTTTCTCCCTCTTTTCTAATGGCTTTTGCTAATAATTCCAAAACTATATTGAATAGGAGGGGTGATAGAGGACATCCTTGTCTTGTACCTGACTTAAGAGTAAAAGATTTCAGTTTTTCCCCATTTAGGATTATATTAGCATTGTCATAGATGGCTTTTACCAAGTTAAGATAGAGTCAATCTATTCCAATTTTCTGTAGGACTTTGAACATGAGTGAGTGTTGGACTTTGTCAAAAGCTTTCTCTGTGTCAATTGATATGATCATGTGGTTTTTAGATTTCAGTCTATTAATATAGTGCATTACATTTATAGATTTTTGAATACTGAACCATTCTTGCATCGTTAGGATGAATCCTAACTGGTCGTGGTGTATGATATTCCTGATGATTTGCTGTTTTGTGTGTGCTACGATTTTATTGAGAATATTTGCATCCATATTCATGAAGGAGATTGGCCTGTTGTTCTCTCTTTTGGTTGTGTCTTTCCCTGGTTTTGGAATAAGTATAATTCTTGCCTCCAGAAATGATTTTGCGAGGACTGCTTCCTTTTCAATTTCATTGAAGAGTTTCAGGAGTGTAGGGATTATATCTTCTATGAATTTCTTGTAGAATTCAGCTGTGAATCCATCAGGACCTGGACTTTTCTTTGTCGTAGGCTTATTATTACGTTTTGTATTTTGTTGGCTGTTATTGGTTTATTCGAAGTTGTTATATCTTCTTGATTCAGTTTTGGTAATTTGTACCTTTCAAGGAATCTGTCCATTTATTCTGAGTGTTCTATTCTGTGAGTGTAAAGATTCTCGAAGTCACTATTGATAATCTTCTGAATTTCCCCTGGGTCTGTGGTGATTTTACACTTTTCATTCCTTATAGCTTGTATTTGAATTTTTTCTTTCCTCTTTTTGATGAGTTTAACTAAGGCTTATTAACTTTGTTTAATCTTTCAAAGAACCAACTTTTTGATTTGTGGATTCTTTGAACTGTTTTCTTCATCTCAATTGAATTAATTTCTGCTCTAATCTTTATGATTTCTTCCCATCTTTGCACTCTGCATTTCATTTTCTCTTCTTTTTCTAGATGTTGGAAGTGCAGTATTATGGTGTTTATTTGTTCCCGTTCTGTTTTCCTAATGTGTGAGTTCATAGCTATGATTTTCCGTCTAACAACTGCTTTCATCACATCCCATAGATTCCGGTATGTTGTGCTTGAATTTTCATTGAATTGTAGATATTGTTGAATTTCTTCTGTGACCCATTGATTGTTGAGTAGAATGTTGTTTAAATTACATGAATTTAGCAGGTTTTTCTGGTTTCTTTTGTCCGTAATTTCCAGTTTCTTGCACTGTGGTCAGATAATATGCATGGGATAATTTGTGTTTTCTGTCGTCTGTTTTGGAAAATGACCATTGTGCAGCTGAAAAAAATGTGTATTCAGCTGTTGTTGGGTGGAACATTCTGTATATGTCCACCAGGTCCATTTGTTCCAAGCTCTGGTTCAATTCTGCTGATTCCTTGCTAATTTTTTGTCTGGTTGATTTATCTTTTTGAGATAAGAGGGTGTTAAGGTCTTCTGTTAAGATTATGGTCTTAGATATTAGGTGTTTTATGTCCATTAAGATTTGTCTAACATAGTTGTGTGCTCCTGTGTTTGGTGCTTAGATATTTACGAGTGTTACCTCTTGCTCTTGAATTTTTCCCCTAACCAATATACAGTGGTCTTCTTTGTGTCTTTGATCATTTGTGGTTTGAAGTTGAGACTGTCTGAGGACAGAATTGCTACTCCTGCTTTTTTCTGAGGTGCTGGGGCATGTAGTTTTGTTTTCCATCCTTTGACTTGAGCCTATGAATGTCTTTTGGAGTTAAGTATGTCTCTTCTATACAAAAAAAAATTGTTGAATTTTGCTTCCTACTCCAGTGTGCCAGTCTTTTTCTCTTAATTGGTGAATTGAGTTCATTTACATCGATGGTTATAATTGAAATGTGTTGACTTATGATTGCGATTATATTTATGCTGTGTTTACTCCTTCTTATCCTGTGTTTAATTTTTTGCCCTGTTTAGTGGGTCCCTTCCGTTCTCATTCGTAGAGTTCTGGTCAATGGGTTCCCTTTCTAGAACATCTTTTAGTAGGGCTGGCTTTGTTATCATTATATTTTTAGTTGTTCTTCTTTTGTGGATATATTTCACTTCTCTTTCAAACTTGAAAGAGAGTTTTGCAGGGTATAATAGTCTGGGCTGGAATTTGTTTTCATAAAGGGCTTGAAGAACTCTGCTCCATGCTCTCCTTGCCTTCATGGTTTGTGTAGAGAAGTTTGCTGTAATTCTGACCGGTTTTCCTTTGAGTGTAATCTGCTTCTTCTCTCTAGCAGCTTTCAGTATATTATTCTTGTGTTGGATTTCTGCGATCTTCACTATTATATGTCTCGGTGTGTTTTTACTTGGGTTAAAGTTATTTGGTGTTCTATATGCTTTGGTTACCTGAATGTTGGTTTATTTCCACATATTTGGGGAATTTTCTGCAATTACTTATGCATATATTCTTTTTATATCATTTGTATTGACTCCTTCATTCTCATTCATGCCAATTAATCTCACATTGTTCATCCTGGCATCATCTTTCAGGTTATGGTTTTTTTTTTTTTTTTTTTTTCTGCATTCTCATTCTTTTTAGGAGATCCTTTCTCACCTTTTTACTATCTGCACCAGCCTCCTCAAGATCTGAAACTCTGTCTTTGCTTTCACTGAAATGGTTTTGTAGACTCATGATTGATATTTTTAGATCTTGTATATTTCTTTGACTCTGCTTCATGCATTCTATTTCTTTTCTGTATTGCTCATTCAAGGAATCCATCATATTTCTGATCTCCATTTTTTTTTTATCAATGTGTTCTTTAGAGGTAGCTATTAATTCTTTCACTGCAGAGTTTCTTCCAAATTGGGTTCCCTCTATATATTTCTGGAATCGTTTCTGTACTTCAGTTGCTATGATTTCAAATAATTCCTTTTTTTCCCTAAATTATTGCTGCTTTGAGTTCCTCTTTACCTTTCTGCTGTTTTTTCTTTGCTTCCAATGCTGTTAATTCATACGTTTCAGCTGGAATAGTGTTTTCTGTACTTGTTCTGGGTGGGCATTGGGTTTCTTCCATATATTTCTGGATTTGATTCATTACTTCAGGTGCTATGTATTCAAATATTTCTTTTTTGTTTCAGGTGTTATTTCTGTTATGAGTTCCTCTATACCTTTCTGCTGTTGTTCCTTTGCTTCCATCTCTGTTAATTCATTCATTTCAGCTGAGCTAGTGTCCTTTGCACTTACTGGTGGACTTGAGGCCTGATATTGCATTTTTCTCCTTGTCTTTGTCATTTTGTATAGCACTGCCCTCTGACCTTTGGTGTAGAGCTATGGTGCAGTTATAACCATAGCACATAATGAGATTTGGGATTATCCAGTTATGTCTGGCCTTTATCTAGCTGTTGTCTTCAGTTCCTTTTTGCTGCCACTGTTCTGGTACAAATGTGATCCTATTGTTCCCCTCTGATGGGTTTCTGGTCAGCGGAGCACTGGAGAGCGCAGAAGCTCTCCCTCACACTCACCCGCCCGGACTTGGGTGGATCGAGTGCCAGGAGAATCACACAATTTCTCGTTCCCCTAGCTGGCTTTGGCACAGGGGATCTGGGGAGTTGCCAGGCACTCCTCTCTGCAGTGTCTCAGGCAGATCTCTAGCTATGATGTCTTGGGCCTGAGGTTCTTGATGGTGCAGAGCACACAAGGAGAAGTAAAAGGCTCTCCCACATACTCACCAACCCATACTCACATGAATCAGGTGCGAAGAACGTTGGAATAGTTCTCACTTGCTCAGCAGACTAGCGGGGCAGTGGCTCCAGGGTTTTATTGGGCAAGTCGGCCCTGCATGTCTCAGGCCCTTCTTTCGCTCAGCTGGCTTGGGGGCTCTGGGTAACACAGCATGCCTGGGAAAAAGCCAGAGGCTCTCCTTCAGACTCACCACACACTTACTAAACCAAGATGCCAAGACTAAGGTTAAATTCCCACTCGCTCAGTGGGCTTGGGGGCAGGGGCTCTGGGGAGTTGCTGGCAGGTTGGCCTTGGGTATTTCAGGCCAGTTGCTTGCTAGGCAGGCTTAGAGGCAGGCTCTTTAGATGTTTTAAGTAACATCATCAGTGACATTAATATACCATACACAGTCTGGAAGAAAGGAGATCTTCCTATAGTTATCACTGAACCTTTTCCTTAAGAAAGTTGTCTTTTATTTACATATAATAGATCATACATGTAGTATTTCCCTTGTTTCATGGAGGACAGAAATGTCCTTTTCAAATGCATTCAAACATGACATCTTCATCTTACTCTCAAAAAAATTTTAAGAGAGTTGAAATTAGAAGGCATAAAATCTATAAGATTCAGAGCCATATTATCTAAGAGGATTAAGGCTGGCAACTCTCAAAACCAATAGCTGGAGTAGGGAATCAAAGCTTAGCCACACGATGCTGGACTGTCTTTCTGGGACTGACTTAACATATGTATCACCTCTAATACTTAGCACATATGTCATTTAAACTTTCCAATATTGGTATCTTTGCAGGTAGAATAAAAGTAACTTCCCATTCTCCCATATTGAATTATTGGGACAAATTAAGACATAGCTATGTAAACTTTTAGTGAATGATAAAGCAATATAAAAGTTCAATATATACAATTATGTATTTCATGTACATTAGTGAACCTAATATATAATAAAATTTCCTTTATATTGCTATGCCTTACCCTATTTTTATTACATTCATACCTCTTGGCCAAATACTGCATTGGTTGAACAATATAAAATTGACATTTGTTCTCTATATGAGATTCAATGAATATAAAGTATAAATGCTCTCTAGTGTTTATCTCTTTTAAGGAGAAACAAAGCACTTCTTCCCTCTTTCCTGTATGTGAGAGGAAATGCTTCAGAAAAGAAAACTGATTTCTTCCCGTTACTTCTTTGCACAAAGTCCCTTATTGAAAATTATGTCTTTTTCCCAGTATTTCACAAAGTTTGTTGAAATTTAAATTAAATGAGCGCTTTGGAAAATTCTGATGCAAAAATTATCTCCCCAGTCAATAGTATGGGAATGTTTCTATTTAAGACCAGGCAGCTGAACTTCATAGGCTCATATGATTTCATATCCAGCCAGGAAGAAAACTTAATTTAGCTTTCTGTAGAAACAGAAAATGTTCCTAACTACCTTCCTTCCTATTCCCAGGTCATTCAGTTGTGTATAAGAGTTAGAAAAATGGTCGTAGTAATAGAATGTTCCTTTTCAGGTGAATTCTGAGAGTTAATTTTGACAAAAATTTCAAAGGTTGATATCAATTTTACTTTTTTATAACAAGGTCTTGTTTTCAGCTTTCTAATGTTTGTTGTGAGAAGTAAAGGGAATACCAAATTTTCAATGATATTTTGTGTGCTCTGTAGAAACTATTATCACGTTCTTGAAAATCATATTTTCGCCTCCAAAGGTGTATCTCCATGGTTTGTTTGGTGGTATAGCAGTGGCTGTGTGTGCTTCACACTTTCAAAATAAGTTGTGTCACCCTTTCCTTGTATATTTTTTCTCTCTTAAAAGTTTTCACCTGAAACTACCTCTTTTAAGGGAATGTTTTCTGTCTTTTACAGTGTTAAACATGAACGGTAAGGGAAAAACATTAGGAAGGGGAGGTAATGCCTGAAATTTTATAAGTGAGACCACAGATACAGAATCTGTCCCTGCATTCTCTTTTGCTTTGTATTTCAACTCAGTGAAGGCCCAACAAGATGCCATGCCAGGTACAGACAATGAGAAATTTTGAGGGCCAATGAACAGAAGACATTTCATAATGGATTCTTGAAAAGAAGTGTATGGTAACAAGTATAGGAGGCTGGGGTGCACAGTAGGACCTTCCTGAGATCAATAAGCTTGACATTCAAAACTCCCAGACTTTGTGTCTAGGGGCCTATGTGGAGCAAGGATTGTGTCTCCCTGTGGTCTCTGATTTACACACACAGTTAGGGCAACAAGCATGTAATTTTATTGGATTTAAGGCTTGGTCACACTTATTTTCAGTGCCAAGTCTTGTGTTTCTGTTCTAGAAAGTAAGAAAATAAAATTAAGGAAGAGAAAGAAAACTGCAGAAGATATTGGAAGATTATATTGATCATGGAAATAAAAGATTGGAAACTATAATTTTCATTTGCAAATAAGTTGTTTCAAAATTAAGTAGGTATTAAGTAGTTATTATCCCACTTCTTACAACCTGAAAGAAGTTGAGTGTGGAACCTCAAGTCAGATGTAATGCTTCAAATTAAAAAAAAATTTTTTGCCAGCCAGATAGCTCAGGTGATTAAAACACCTGTTTAGGCAGTCTCAGGGACTATGGTTCCATTCCCAGTGTGCTGTACTGGCTCTGCCCTCAGGGTGCTCTGTGACGGTGAGTGAGACTGGGAGTGGTGGGGCATACCTATAATCCCAGTGCTTGGAAGGCTGAAAAGAGGAGGAGCCAATCTGTGTAGGGAGTCCCTGTACTAAAATACATTTAAAACTTTTCTTTTAAATAAATATTTATGGGGCTGGGGAGATAGCTCAGTATAATAAGCACTTCCCTGACAAGTGCAAGGGCCTAAGTTCAATCTCCAGTTCCACCAATAATAATAATAATAATAATAATAATAATAAATAAAATTTTATTAATGCATCTTTTCAGTGCATAATGATTACATCCATAGTAAATTGATGATACACATACCTAAAACACATCAATTCTCAGGCCTGCCATGCTGGCCCTGCCCCCAGGGTGTGCTGAGACCGAGATCGAGACTGGGCCTGGTGGTGTGTGCCTGTAATTCTAGCACTTGGGAGGCTGAAAAATAGGAGGATTACTACAAGTCTGATCTGAGTAGTGAGATCCTGTAGACCCTTACTAAATATATAAACAAATTAAAAATAAAATAAAACATAACATTTTTCTTGCTTCTCTCTATTCTACTTCTGTTTTTCCTGCATCAGCTTCACTTACCCATCTTAGAAG
This sequence comes from Ctenomys sociabilis, assembly GCA_004027165.1. NCBI lineage: Eukaryota > Metazoa > Chordata > Mammalia > Rodentia > Ctenomyidae > Ctenomys > Ctenomys sociabilis. The sequence continues at coordinate 50,572 of PVKA01008327.1, forward strand.
TCCTTATAAAGTATCATACAATGAGCAGACAAACAGGGTAAAAAATATGTAAAACACGTAAGATATACTTTAAGACACATTGTTGAAATGGATTACAACAGATTTTTTCCCCATAGTCCTTATAGTATTAAATGCTTTATGCACTTACTGACTTTTTAATTTGAAAGAAACCATGCTATATTTAAATTTCAGCATCTTATATATACTGTGACATTCTGGACTCCAATACATTCAATTTCCTACAAGTAACTCAATTTGTCTTTCTTTGTGGCACAGTTATATGTATGCCCCACATTCTCTTTATCCATTCATCTGTCGATGGACATGCAGGGCTTTCGCAAGATTTAGCTATTATGAATTGTTATTAATATGCTTATGTCATGGTGGTATGATGACTTAAGGGATTTTGGGAAAACCCCTAGAAGGAAAATATCTGTGTACAGTTTAATTTCCACTTTTATTGTTTTGAGGAGCCTCTACACTGATTGCCATAGTGGTTGTATCAGTTTATACTCTTATTAACAATGGAGAAGAGTTTCATTTTCCCCAATGGTCTCATCAGAACTTGTTATTGGTTGAGTTCTTAAAGATGGCTATTATTTTCTAGAGTGAATTGGAAAATCTTGGCTCCATTAAAAAATAATGCTAATAATCAACAAATAGTGTCATATCAAATTAAAAAGAAAAGGAAATAACAAAGGAAACCTCCCGCAAACTGAAGAGGTAACTTACACAACAGGAAAAAATTTGACAGCAACTCCACACAGGGCTGATACCTAGACTATATAAAACTTTTAAAGCAAATGAATTAGAACATACTTGGAGGAAAATGAATGAAAGAGAAAGCTGAAAGCTTATTCTAAATTATTCCCCTTTTCTCCACTAGACATGCTTTTTCAGCCTCCAGATATGGAAAAAGATAGTGCATCCATTTCAGTCTTTTTGAAAATGAAAGTATTCTCATTGGATTTTTCCCACTTAGAACCAGTGAATATTGTTTGCACAACAAATGTTGAGAAATTAATGGACATTTACTACATTTTATGCACAACTCAGGTGAGCTACACATGTGAGAGCCAGGAAATGTTACCTCACAAAATTTTACCTTATTTTTGTCTTATTTTATTTTAATCTATAAGAGAAGCTGAAAATTTGAAATTTTATGTAAGTTGGTTGATTATTTAATGTTATAACTTAGTTGAAGATGTCAAACTGCGAAGTATATTATACATAATTGAGGGCTAAATACGGTGTGCCGGTCACCTCCTACGAAAGTCTTTTTCCATATGTAATCACCCAGCTGTATAATTTATTCTTCCAACACCCATAATTTCTCTTGAATGATTCTTAATTCTGCTTTGACAGTTATCAAAAGTTGTTTGTGTACTTAACAAGAACAATCTATACTTCCAAATGAACTTTGAGCACACAGAATTTAGTGATAGTTTCTTCCTATGTCTAGTGGGAAAGATTACAGGTTTTATGTGAAGGGTTGTTTAATATGTTAAATAAGTTAATGTATAACAGTTTCTGGAGATTCAGTAAGTGGAAAACATTGTTCACTGTAAATCTCTGAACTGTAATAAAAACAGGGTAAATTTTTAAGTATAAAAATATTACAAAAACAAACATTCCCATTCATCCCACTCAAAGGATTCCTTTCCACTTAGCCCATCATTCTTGCCACTTTTTGAAGTAGTTCTAGAAGTTCCCCATCATGAGTGTAGTTAGCTGTGCTCTTGTGGCTGCCAGGCAATTTTTTAAAAACCTTTCTTTCTCTCTCTCTCTCTCTTTCTCTCTCTCTCTCTTTCTTCCTCTCTTTCTGGTCTCACTACACAGCTCAGGCTCTAGTGATCCTCCTATCTCTGGCTTCCTAGTGTTGTAATTTCAAGCTTACGTCTAAACCCCAAGTTTCAGCCTGCAAAGCATGCCCTGGGTTCTGGGGCATGCACGGTATGAGATACAGGGAATCGAACTTGGCCCCTCGTGCTTTCCCCACAGATACTTAGACTGCCGAGCTATCTCCCCAGCCTCAGGGCAATTTGTTTTGAAGCCTGCCTTTTCATTGGCTGGAACTTGGCAGCTGCCTTTACTGTGTTTTTGATCATAACTGACGAAGAAACCATGAGAGTGGAGGTCTAGGGCTGCTTCAGAAATAGGCAAAAGGACTTCAAGAACTAATTCAGGGTTGGCCAGATAACTCAGCAGATTAAAGTGCCTGCGTAGGCAGGTGCAGGGACTGGGGTTCCATCTCCACTTTGCCATGCCAGTCCCGTCTCCGAGACATACTGAGATAGTGACTGAGACTGGGTGTGGTGGTGCCTGTAATCCCAGCGTTTGGGAGTCTGAAAGCAGGAGGACCATTATGAGTCAGATCTGTGTAGTGACACCCTGCAGACCCTGCATTAAATACATTTAAAAAAATAACTAATTCAGAAAGTGACAATAATTATAATACATGTGTTTGAAGCGAGGGAAAATACTTTGAAATCAATAACCATGTGTCTTTTACTCTAATAAATATGTGCTCTTAAAATTTAAATATATACCATATTTTTTTTTCAATCAGCTCATATATGTCAGAATATTGAATACCTTCTTCAATGATGATAACACAGAAGATGCTTTCAAAATACTAGCAGTTTGGTCAATAAGTGGGCAAGTTTATGGCACTCTAAGCGACTTTTCTCACCAGGTCCCACTCTGACCTGACCTGACATTAGGAGGTTAAGATTGACACGAATTAGATTTTAATGTAAGCACTTGATAGCATGTGGAAGCTTAATTCTTGAGATAATTATGCCATACAAATTTTCACACTAAATAAAGTATTTCTAAATAGCTTCATAAATTTTTAAACAGCTAATCCACAAATCCCACCTATGCTTTCCAGTAGAAAATTTGGAAAGCAGGAACATTTTCCTAGTGGCACGTAGGCTATTAATGCATGGCATTTGTACAAGTAATACTCCTTTCTCAGGCGACCTAAGCCACTCACTCTTGGGGAAGCACAGTGGTAAGACTTAAAAACATTACAACACATTCTTCTATGAATCTAAGGCTTACATGGCTAAAGTAATGAGGGCAAACCTGAGAAATTACCCTCCCCTAGGGGTAATATAACTGATGAGTAAAAGAGTGCCCTTTTTTCAATAAAATAAACTACTGAATATTTATATAATAGATTTATTTATTTTTATTTTTTATTTTTTTTGTCTTTTTGAGACAGGGTCTCACTGTGCAGTTCAGGCTGGCCTTAAGCTCACTTTGTAGCTCAGGCTGGTCTCGAACTCACAACAATCCTCCTGCCTCAGCCTCCCTAGTGCTGGGATTACAGGCATGCACCACCACGCCCAGCTTATATAATAGATTTAAATACTAAGAACTACAGGTAAGATTGTAGCTTTATTCTTTAGTCATTTTTTTTTTAATTTCTTGCATTGATTGAAATAAGGAATACCAAGGTAGAATCCAGTGTATTTCCTCCTCCAGCCCTTTTCTGTACATGTGTTCACTCGTCTCAGAGTAGGTAACTGCTAGTGGTGCTGTTACCTTGTAGCATCGACCTCTACTGTTCTGATTTTTTGGGAAATGGCATGTGATGAATTGATGGGAAGGCTGGATGCATCAAAAGATGAGTAAAATAATGGATAAGCAATTAGGTACAGTGCCTAGATAAAAATAAATTGCCTTCCAGTAGGTGAGAAATATAAAAAAATCTATCAAACACAATGTATTGTGTTTCCTGTTAGTTATTAGGTATATACACACATAGTGTATAATGTACAATTTCATGCATTAAATCAAGTTTAATTTCACAATGTCATCATCATACAGTATGGGACAGATTATCATTTACTTATTTTTAAGTGGGGGCATAATACACACAAGTTGGAAGATTTGTACAGTGCAAATATCTTACACATTTCATATCAAATGCCTGATACGTGCAAAGTGCAATAATATGATACATGATAGTGGATTGGTATGAATGATGGACCATAATAACAATGGTCTTAAATGAGCATATTAAAATTAAAAAATACTTTTTTATTAGTATTAGTGACAGCCTTTCTATCATCATGTACTAAGCTCTGTAGTCCTCACATATCTGTTATGATTCTTCTGTAAGCAAACCTATTGTATACTCAGTCATGTAAAGGCACAGCACATACAATTATCCAGAGTATATAATATTTGGTACGGGTGATGTACAATTGTATGATAGGCTTATTTTCATCATTATTTTTAAATGTACTTTTTGTGGTAGCAGGGATTGAACTCATGACCCTGCACTTGCATTGTACTATTTGTTTTTAAGTTTGTTATGAAATAGTATATGTTGTTATATTCTCAAGAGTTTCATGTATCTTGCCCTTCCTTCTTTGGATAATATTAAAAAACATACTTTGTGATTGCACTGTGTTGTCTAGGTTGGTAGAAATGTACTATACTGTGTTTACAAGAAAAAGGCACTGAACACATTACTCCAAACATATCTGGCATTTAAATGCTATATACTGTATATAACTTTCTGTCCACATATTTGAGTGACATATTAAGACATTCATAATGGATGTGTAGTATGCACTTATGTATGTGCAAGATTATGTGTATTAAGAATTTAATCTACCTTTATGTACATGGTTCTCTGAGAAGAGAAAATAACAAGTTTCCAAAAAAATTTCTATTTTCATTTTATTGAAAAATTCAAAACATTCTTTACTGAAGTTAAATATTAAGGCTGAGATTTAACCATGTTATTTTAGGTCTAAATTTATTATCATTGACAATTTAGTACATTAAAATTTAAAACAAACTCTTTATTCTAATTACATACAACTGACTAGCAACGAGGGTTAAACATCATTCTCTTTGCTTTTATATCCAAGATTCTCTTTATTTGAAAATTTCATAAATAATCCTACCAGAGAAGCATAATTGCTAAGATGGATATGGGTTACACTGGGCTAAAGTCTGGTAAGCACAAGGATTAGGGGATCAGTCCACACAGGCCTCTGTAACCACACCAGGAATTTAAATCACCACAGGGCCACCAGGCTACCAATTGGGAAGTCAAGTTTAATGTGGATAAGGACAAGGATAGGCTAAACCAGATATTGCTGGAACTAGATCAAGGTGTCTAGGTATAGCTGGAACCCATGAGAACCACTGGAATTCTCAAACTGATAACTGTCACCACCTTCAATTTTGATTGCTTGGGTGAAATGCAAAAGGAGGCTACATCTTTCCGAGGAACTTCTCCATTCATTTGCCCCCGGATTTGTAGTCAAAGGAGATCCACTAGGAGGAGCTGTGGAGCTGGATGCTGATCAGCGCCAAAAGCTGAGCCGGCGCTTATCAGTGGTGATTCCCGCAAGCAGCTGTGGTACCCAGACACACACACACACACACACACACACACACTCATAAAAGAGTGAGGGAGGGAAGGAAACAGGGATGGAGGGAGGGAGAAAGGGAGGAAGAGAGAATGGAAGAGAGGGAGGGGGAAAGAGAGTGAGACAGAGAGAGAGATAAAGAGGTCTATTGCTTTACTTTCATTTTCCAAACCTCTTGTGTAATATCTCTCGCTCCCAGTGGTATTTCAAACACATATGAGGAAAAGAATTTTGGAGCAAGTAGATTAAACCTATCTTTATTGACATAATAAATAGTTACAAGAAGTGGTACCAGAGAAATGAAATTGAATAAAATCTATTTAAAATGCAGATCAATATTTCATTGATTTTAGACATGAAAAGAATGTAATTGAGGCTTTATCTTGAAAAAATAAAACTAGAATTTATAAAAATGAAAGTGATCTATCTCATTTAATGAAATTCAAGTTTTAGTCTCACATGTACGATCGTTTGTTAAAATGTGGAAAAGTTTTTCAAATGTTGGCGTCATTTTTCTCATATAATTTTCTGACAACAATGTAGAACCACAAAATGTTACTCTGTTTTTATTTAACACTGAGATCATACTTTGTGGGAATCCATAAGTTTTCATATATTTCCTCAATGAATCCTCTTAATACTTTGGGGTTCAGAACATTCTTATTTTAATTAGTTTAGTGTCTCTGACTATATAATTGTTCGTTTTAAAAATATTCTAATTGCCACATCATCAATGTATTTGCCTATAATTGATTAATCCTGTGTTTGTATCCTCAGTGATTTCACAGTACCTTGATTCTTGTTCAAGACTTATCATTGCTTACTATACTTTAGTGGGATGACCTGCAAAGATCCTTCTAACAGTTATGCATACATAACAAGTGAGGAAGAATAATTGGCTCAGTTAATTTTATAAAAGGTTGTAAGTGAATACATATAATGATTATTTTACTTTTACATAATAGCCCTATAGCCTGGAATCAGATAAATTCTCTGCAAATGAACATTTTCTGAAAATAATCAGTATGTATGAAAATATATTTCCAATAAGTTTGCAAGGAAAACAGTGCGGTTGTTTCCTGTATTTACAGTGCATTTTAAATGAAGTACCTCAGGATGAGAAAAATTTACAACTATATTTTCCTTAATTTACTCACATTAGTGTAAAATCTTCACTATTTCTTTTGTTTTCCAGTAATGGTAAAAAGCTATTTACTAAGTCCAAAATTAAATATTATGGCCTTTATAATGGCTTACTTCATTAATCATTCAGTTTCTTAGATAGGCTATAAAGTTATTCACCTGTAATA